>VYZT01059403.1:18149-188609 GCA_013400735.1 Pomatostomus ruficeps | reverse complement strand
CCGCCCCGTCGGGCCGCGGCTCCGGGGTGCGAGCGCCTGAGCCTCTCTCCTTCTCGCCTGCAGCTGGCGGAGCGGAGCTGGAAGTGGTGATCCCGGAGCGAGTGCCGCTGGAGAAGATCCACCTGCTGCCGCCCGGAGGGGATCGCGGCGGCCCCCGGCGCCGGCGGGCAGCGGCGGAGCGGGAGGAGGAGGAGGAGGAGGCTGTGCTGCTCCGCCTGCCCGCCGCCGGCGCCGAGCTGTACCTGCACCTCCGCCGCGACCTGCGCTTCCTGGCCCGGGGCTTCGCGGTGGAGCGGCGGCGCGGGGAGGCGCGGCGGCCNCCGTCCTGTTCCCCTCCTCAGGGCCGGTACTGCCATCCCGTCCTGTTCCCCTCCTCAGGGCCGGTACTGCCATCCCGTCCTGTTCCCCTCCTCAGGGCCGGTACTGCCATCCCGTCCTGTTCCCCTCCTCAGGGCCGGTACTGCCATCCCGTCCTGTTCCCCTCCTCAGGGCCGGTACTGCCATCCCGTCCTGTTCCCCTCCTCAGGGCCGGTACTGCCATCCCGTCCTGTTCCCCTCCTCAGGGCCGGTACTGCCATCCCGTCCTGTTCCCCTCCTCAGGGCCGGTACTGCCATCCCGTCCTGTTCCCCTCCTCAGAGCCGGTACTGCCATCCCGTCCTGTTCCCCTGCGCCGCGCTGGTACTGCCATCCCGATCCGCTCCCCCCTCAGGGCCGGTACTGTCAGCCCGATGAGGCGGGATGCCTGCGCTTCACCTCCCCTCAGCGAGGTGACCCTCCTGTCCCCTCACCTGTCTGTCCCCTCACCTGTCTGTCCCCTCCCTCACCTCCCGGGCCCTGCCAAGCCTCACGGCTGTCCCATGGTGAGTGTTCTGCCCACCCTGGCTCTCCACTGTGGAGATTGCTCAGCCTCAGCTGTCCCTGAGGGGCCTCAGGCGCTGCGGTTTCGCTGTGGGTGGGCGGCAGAACCTGAGGGTGCTGTTAGAGGAGTGTCCTGGCAGAGGGGGCATCTTGTGTCACAGTCCCCGGCCGTGGGGCAGGTGGGGGTGATTCTGTGCCATCCTGGCTCATTCCTGTGGCAGCTCCGCAGCTTCCTACCGAGCTCATGCCGTCGGTGTTGGGGTGTTCACTGGGACTGTGGTCAGGGAACAGCCGGTGCTCCAGCATGGTTGGAAGAACATCCCACTCAGGGTTGCTTTTCCCACAAGTGTCAGGATTTCTCTGCCCGAGGCTGTAGTTTCAGGTGGCTCTGCAGGGCCTGGCTCTCCTCTGAGCATCCTGGTTGGAGCAGGTGATCGTGTGTGGGACAGAAAATTTCTGAGTGGAGGAGACTGAGATGCTTAAGACAATGAGTAGTTTGCAATTATTGTTGGTAACTTCAAAGTACTTCAGAAAGTCAGCGGGGCATTAGGCGGTGATTCCCAGCACATGGTCCTGGGGAGTGTGCCTGTCAGAACAGACCTGATGATGGATATCTGTCCTTAAACTGCAGTGGGAGGCAGTTCATGCTCTGCCCTAGGGGCTCCGGCCTTCGTTCCAGAGCCATCTGAGGGCGCTGTGCCTCAGGATTAAAAAAAACTCAACAGAGATGCTGAGGTCTGAGTGGCACTGGAAGTTGAGCTGAGTTCCACCGGGGGAAGCTTAAAACGGATATCTCTAGTTCAAGCCTTAAATCACTAACAGCTCTATGCTTTTGTCACCAGGCGTGTTTTGTTAATCTTGCTGGGCTTCCAAAGCTGGAAAGCACAAACAGGCAGAGGAGGAACCTTTAAAAAAAAAAGAGGAATGTAGTTGTAGGCACAGTATTAACTGCCTGAGATCAGGGAATGGAGGAGGGGGTGAAAAAGATTGGCGAAATTCCCAGTAGAAAAGCTGAGAAAGAGACAAGACTAGTTAGTCTCTGCTCACTCCTCTGCAAAAGTGAACAGCAATATTGCAGTACCTGTTCGGATCACAGGAATTCTAAGCAATGGCTAAATTGACATAACTGAGCTGGATCAACCTGGGATCAGTGTCCCAGCTGCTGGTTTGTGCCACCTCTTGGGGACTAAAGCCTGTGTGTTAGTGACAGTCTGGTCCTGGGAATGCTGAGTGGTGCGAGCAGATGTGCTGGGGGGTGTTTCTGCATGTTGGGATGCTCCTTTCCTATTAGAGGAATCCCTTCATCCTCTTCATTCAGAAAATCACCAGGAATGGGAAAGGGCTAAAAGGAGGTGCGTGGTACATTGAGTGAGTTAAGGTTTGTAACACCCTTGTGAGCTCAAAACTAGAGAACAGAAAACTCCAGTGTCTGGAGGATGAGCCTCATTAATTATTAAAACGGTTTCATTGAAATAATTAATACCACCACATAGATATGTAGATGAACCTTCTTATTCTGGCTAAGTGGACTGTTTTGGTCTCTTAAGTCTGTCTTTAAACACGAAACATCTCACATTTTAGGCTATTTTCATTGTTTACACAGCCTTTTGCAGTGGCCACACTAAACCAGCATACCTTTAGTGAAAGCTGTGCAATTTAGTGGTAAGATGTTTTCTGGGATCAGAGGAATCAAAAGTTTGCCCCAAATTGTCTGGGAAGTCTTTAATCTGCCATGAGTTGAACTGAGAGCAGGTGACTAGAGCCCAAATTTTTTGCCTTCTAGTCTGGCAATTTAAAATGTTAAGACCATGACTTAAAAAAAAAAAAAAATTTTCCCTTTACTTCCTTGAGCCTTGTTTGCTGCAAAAAGAATAAGGTTTTGCCCTCAGCAGCAGCTTCACAGGTGGGACACGGGCCAGACCTGCTGGGCTAGAAAAAACACCTTGGTAGTGGAAACCTTGCAGCCTGTTTGTCCTGGCATTTGCCTCCTGAGCAGTTCTAGTGCTGCAGGGGGGGGTTTCCTGAAAACCCCAGCACGGGAGAGCTCCTTGGACTCGGACTGGGTGATCAAGACATCTCATTCAGAAAAGCTGGTTGCTAAGAAGTAGAGTGGGCAGTAATACTGTGTCCTGATCTGCAGCTGGCTCAGGCTTTGCTGTAATCATATTCTCAGCCATGCCATAAATCATACCAAAAGTGATATAAAATGATCAGGGCAAGTGGAGTTCTAGTAAAAACAAAATCCCTGACGCAGTGGCATGAAAACCGAGCTGCAGCCAGACTGAGCAATTGCTTCCTGGTGCTGATATCAGGTTCCCGGTGTGGCATCTGAAGGTTGGGGTCTGGTTTTTCAGCTCTGCTCGCAGGTGCTGCTGGTAGCCGGTGTGTGGCTGCTGTAGCCTCCTGCCTGGGGAAGGGAGGCTGTGCCCTTGGAGCTGGCTGAGGTCGCAGTTAAGGACTTCTGTACCCACAGTGTCATCGTTCAGGTACAGCTGGAATAGCTCGTGTGAGGATGCCCCAACCCTCCTGCTCCTGCTGACAGCCCAGGAATCCAGCACAGGCAGGAGGCACCGTGTTCCTGGAAAGCGCTGCTGCCTTCCCTTGGCAGCGCTGTCCTCTGGGAGTGCAGCTGTGCCAGCTCCTGGATTCTGGCCACAGCTCAGGGCTGTGCTGTCCTGCCCTGGAGCTGGGCACTCACAGGCAGCTCTGCAGCCCCTGGGACCATCATTAGACAGCATTCAGCACAGGAACTTTAATTTTTGGAAGTCACTGTCACACGCTGAAGTGCTGGACTGCAGCACCAGACCGTTACAGCAGGTGTAGGCTTTTCATATTTCTTGCACCTACATTTTGGAAACAGTTATAGTTTTAAGAGGGTCACGAATCCATGTCAAAATAAGCATTAGACTTAGAAATTAACTTGAAAACTCTGTTCAGGAACTGTGTCTGAAAGATAAAAATCACTGGGATGCATTTAGAGCAGAGGTTTGGTTCTAAGTAACTTCTCTTCCATTCTAAAATTCAGAATCTTTGATTTTGGGTTCAGGATTGCTCTTCGGCTTGTCTGTAAATAAAGTAGATTGTCCTTCTCAGCTGAAGTAAGAGAAGAGTTTGTGCCTCCCTCCTGTTCAGGATAGTTCACATAACATTTTCACACCGCAGTTTGTGTCCTTTGAACACAGCAAGGTTTCCTTGTGCAGACTGGATTGGTGGATGATGCATGTTACAAGGGCTCATGGAGTGAGAAGAGGGATTTTTCTCTGTAGGATGGAATAAACTATTTGAAACTACACCTTAAGAAATGCATGTGGGAAGTTGGGAAACCCTAAATATTTTGTAGTAATGTCTCATACAATCTAGTCAGAGAGGAAAAGGGCTTCGTTTTGTCCAAGCTTTGTGTGCATTTGCATTTGTTAAACTTCCTGTATCTCCTGGTGGGCAAATCTTCCAGCTTCTTAAAATATTTCTGAATGGTGGCACTTCATTCTGGTGTGTCCTGTTCACTTGGGACCATCCGTCAACTTTGTGAGGGTGTAGATGTGGACAAGGACAGTTGATAGGAGCATCTAGTTGGACTTCTTCCTCTGAGGTTTCTGAATTCCCACTGATTTCTGGGTGGGTGTAAGTGCCTTGCAGGACCGGGGTGTCCTAGCTTGGATTTGGATCCTCTCTGGAAGGCCAGTGAGGGTGAAGAGAACTGAGCAGGTTGGACTGCAGCCTCCAGGGAATGAGCAGTAACTCCAGGGGCTCCTGGTGAAACGGTAAATCTGCTCTGTCCTTGGGATAAAGACAACCAAGGCTGCAGAAGAGGCTGCAGTCTGGCAGGTTTGGGCCAGTCTGATTGTCCAGGGGCGAGAGAGTGATAAAGACGAGCGCGGGATGGTTCATCCTGTGCCTTGGGAACCTCAGGCCGGTGAATTGTCTCTCTGGAGGAGTTTGCCTTCCCTCATTCCCTGCAGAGGGAGGTGGTGCCTGGTTCAGAGCGGGTGCTGCAGCTCCGTGAGCTCCGTCCCTGGCAGGGAAGCGTTTGCTGTGTGTGCGCCAGGGCGGTGCTGCCCTTCAGGTGACTCGGGAGCGTCTGCTGCCGTGGGAAGCAGGGCAGAGCAGGCGTGTGGGGATTAGAAGATGATACAATTTCCCCCGAGGAAACCTTCAGCTCTGCTGAACTCTCTGTCTGGGAGAGGAGCTGTCTGGCGTTCATCCATAGCTGCGCCACGAGCTGAAAAGTTAAACCTCTTAAAATCACGGTGCTGGGTTTCCTTGTGCTGGGGTTTTCTTTCCTCTTCCTCAGTGGACAAGAGGGAGAACATGTTGGGGTTTTCTTGTTTGGCAGAGTTGGAGGCCAGGGCAGATATTCCTGGGTATGGTTTGCTCTCAGAACTGAGCGTAAACCTGAAATGACGCTGGAGCAAGACTTAAAGATCTTTTTTTCAATTTGCTTGAGTTGCATATTTAAATAAAAACCAACCAAAGCTGAAACATGGTTAATAAGGATGGGACTAAAACCCACATGAAGTTTATTAAACTGTATTCGTGGGTTGTTTTGTTCTTCACTTTAAACATTAATTTCCTTTTAACTTTGAGGAAATGGTTAAACAACGATTTACAGTGTAACAGTTGAGAAATTGAAAAGGGGATGGAATTTGTCAGATGTTTAAATCTGTTCTCTTTTCAGCGTGTTCGTATGTATGTAACTAATGAACACTTAGGAGCAAGAGAAAAATCTGTTAAAGATTCAGCATTTCACAGATCTCCTTCAAAGATGTTGTGAAAATAAAAAGGCCTGGAAAAACAGCGTAACGGTTGGAGAGTACTAACATGTGGGAAGGTCGAGAACCATGTGCAGAGAGCACTGAGCATTTGGATCCCTGTTCTGAGCAAGCCCTGGAGCTGCTGTAGCTCCACCAGCACTGCCAGGGCACAGGGACAGAGCAGTGAAGCCAGGGAGGCAGGATGGGGTCATGCAAAGGCTGTGTTGCCACCGTCACTTCAGTGACACAGTGTGAGGACCTTCCCCCTTTCCCTGCTGCCATTTAGCCCATGCAAAGCTCCAGTGGAAGATGATTTGTAGCAGAGGAGTGAAAAGAGTAGATCAGAGAGTGAGCAGGTTACAGGAGTGACCACTGCGTGTGTGAAACTCTGGGTAAGAGCGTGTGGGAATGTTTTGGTGGTGAGCAGTTAGTTGTTGAGCTGACTCCTAAAATCAGGATGTGAAATATCCGTAATGTGAAAGATCTCGCCGCTGGTAAGCGCAGTGCTGAGTGGGGCTGTAGTGGCAAGTGTGGGTTATTGTTTGTTTTAATCAACTTTAATCAACTTGTCAGTTTGCCTGCCTTTGGAGGCTGAAATCATTGCAGCCTTTCCCCTTAGCAGAGCTGCAGGGCTCTGTCAGCTACATGGTCTGGCCACACCAACTATAAAATCCAGGCTGGATTATTAATGCAGATGATGGTGAACTCCTACACTCCTCTGAAGTCTTGGGCTCCCGATGGCTCCTGTGTCTCCAGGATGGTGGGGCTGGGCAGCAGCTGCTTGTCCCAGCTTTCAGCAATCCTGGGATCTGGCACAGCAGCAGTTCCTGGGCTCCCACGGGGAGAGAAGGATGGGAGGGAGTATCCCAGCTTTTGATATGCATCTCCGCAGGCAAGCGGGAATTGGCAGATCCAAAGCATTTCACTTAATTGGAATGATTTCCAGAGATGTGGGAGAAGTAGCTCCAAGAGTTATGTGGTCTTATGTTTTACATCTTTATCTTCAAAATCCAAAGGCTTCTGCAGCCCCTGAACTCATGCAGACCAGAGGAGAAAAGCACAGAGCCTTTGTCCAGTGCTGATGGCTCGTGCTGGGATTAGCACAGGGCAGGATCTGGAGGATTTGAGGGATGCAAATGAGGAATACATTTCTTATGGAAAAGGCAAAACAATGACCAGGCTATTCGAGTTACAGGGTCCAAAAGATCTGCTCTGGGCCAGCAGGTCTGGGGACTCTTCAGAACCCACCTGCCACATCTGGGGAAGTTTTTAACTCCCTGGGAATACTTTACAGGCCCGATCCTGCAAACCCTTCCTGCTTGAAACTATTTGCCGTGTCAGATTGAGCTTGAGATGCTTCCCAATGTACTCCAGGGTGAAGACTCATGGCTCTTTCCCTCCATAGGTTTCACAATTCCAAAGCAAATGTGAAACATAAGTCTTTTCCAATGGTTTAAATTATTTTCACTCTTGATGCCAGAAAGTTGGGATAATGTCGGGTGGTGATGAAACTGAGTTCTTCTTGCATGTTTTTGGCACCAGCTGAAATGGTTGGCAGTCTGTCAGGAGCTCTGGTGTGGCTTTTAGTACCATGGCACCAGATTTACAACCCTTCTTCTAAATAATTAAAACCTATATTAAAAAAGGGGGCTGGGGCTACCTCCCAACTGGAAGTTTGGAACAAGGAGGGGAAGTAGTGGAGAAAATCATAAAGGAGGCTGAAAGGACAAGTCACCAGAGCTTTTGCTGTCTCTGAAGCCATTCTGACAAAGCCCAGTTTGTGATTTAAATGAAAAGGCAGCCCTTTGGCGAATCCAGGGTCTTGTGAACTGGTGAGCATTCTGTAGGGCCAAGGAATAATGTCGGGTTTTCTCTGTAAATGGGAGGGGCCAAGGCATTTTATCCTTAGGCAATGCCCCTACCCCAAGAGCAAGGTCCCTTGAAAGACCCCCGAAGGGGCGTCTCTTGTCTCCTCAGAGACAGGGGACTGATTGTCTCTGCTGTTCTTTGCAGCCGTGGCCGGTGGAGACACCAACTTTTACAGTTTTGTTTTTGTCCAAGTGCTCTTTGGAAATCAGTGACCCTTTCTGAGACACCCTGGCTTCCCCTGAGCGCTGTTCAGTCCGTGTGGCTGTCAGAGGAGCAGAGCTCTCATTTCTGCAGCAGAAATTCCTCTTGCTGGAAATACTGGGCCAAAGGGATTTCCTGGGTGTACGTGAGGACTGAATTTGGCAGGGAGGTGTGGAAATGTACAATATACAGTATGTATGTAATGTATATTATAAATCATATTAGTGCAGTCAGCTGTTGAACAGACAGCGCTTGCGTGTACGTGCAGAGCATTTCTTTGGAGAGTTGCCTGGCTGGCACAGAACGTGGGGAGGGGGGACCAGAAAAGTCTGGTCTCTCTTTTTATGTGTAGGATGGATGTTGGACCTCTCTGGAAGCACCTTTGCCTCTCAGGTGCACCACAGGCACAGTCCTGGCGGGCCAGATGAGCCCTTCTGTTGTTAACAGAAGTTAAATCAGACCTGGAGACTTCTCTCAAGGGGGAGGTACATGGCAGAGCTGTGTTTTGAGACTTTTAATTGCAATATAAATAATCACTGGATTAGTACAATGAAAAGTGAGAACCCCTCATTGTAAATACTCACTTTGCGCAAAGTGTTACAACCTCCGTGTTGATTACTAAACCTGGAGGAAGTTTTAAGGTGATAACTTCGCTTTCACTCTCTTCTTTTCATGCCAGAAAAGGAGTGGAAAAAGCATAAAAGAAACTTAAAAGCTCTGGGTTGTGAGCAGAGCCGGGCTCTCCTGGGGCAGAAGCTGGCTTCCAAAGGTGTTCTTGCCAGCCCTGGTGTAAGGTCTGGACTTGGTGCAAGGAAGGCAGGGATTTAGTGCTCGGACCTGCACCCTCAGGAGTCGTTTAGGCAGGGTCTTTGCCTTCCTTGTGTCACTTATTCCAGGGATGGTGGAAAATCCTGTAACTGGGACAGTGCAGCAGTCCGTTCCTGACTTCACCTCTGAAACCCAACCCATGGCTTGCAGGGAAAGCAGGGCTGACTATGTGGCCCTTGGTGTAGTCAGGCAGAGGTATTTGGTCCCCAAAAAAGCGTGTGGCTCTGCAAGTCCCACTTGCATCAGTTCCCTCAGTGTCCCTTGTGAGGGGGGTACACACAGGAGCCTGCTGTGTGCAGGCCACCTCTGTGCTCCGAGACAGTCAATCCGTGTAATAGCAGGGCAGTCCTGGCAGTGGGAAAGGTGATTTGGAAGGGATTTCTGTTAACAGGGTTTATTTGTCCTTGTGTGAGCTGAGCATCTCATAAAACACACGTGTTGGTGGGGCTGTGTCTGAACGGAGAGGAAGAAGGGAAAGCAAAGGTGTTGACAGGAATCCCTCCATTTCTTTTGTACATGTACAGTGCATTGCTTCTACATAGTGCTCAGTGGTATAAAAATTAAGTAAGAGAAATAGATAAAGTTCTTTTGTTTGTATTACACAGGCTGAACATGACCATAATCGCATCATTTCCTCAGACTAAATAATGATTGCAGTGACACGACCTGGGTTCAGACTGGGCTCATAGAAAAGGTTTGGATACCAAACTGATGGGGGTGTTTTGGTTCTGTTTTGTGGACAGGTTGGCTACATCCAGCTTGGGTCAGAGCAGCTGCTGATCGAACCCGTGAATGCATCAGAGACCTCGTTCAGTGGGAAGGAACATTTCATCAGGCGGAGACGATCCACCAAACCCGGCCATCCCGCCAAGAGCCCCGGGGCTGAGGAGCACTGCAAGGTTGTAGCAGGTGAGCTTGGAGTGGCTCCAGAGAGCAGCCACGGGAGCTGTGCTTGTATTTTGTAACTGCAGGGGTTGGGCAGCTGGAGCTGGGGAAGGACGGCAGGTGGGAGTGAATCCTGCGGCTGCTTCGGGCAGGAGTCACCTCGCAGACACAAAATTGTCAGGGCATGTGCTGTAACATTCACTTTGGAGGATGCTAAACTCTGCTTTAACCTTGCACTGTGACCATGGCTCAGGGAGGGACTCACTGGCTTTTTAGCAAAGGTCCAGGTTTTTTGAAGTCCGTGGTGAGAGGTGCTCTCCAATCTCTCCTTTCCACTGGAGTTGTGCAGAGCAGGCAGGGGTAGAATGGTGATCCTCATGTTTCAGAATGTGGAAAACATCACTTCAGCTACTTTGCTGTAATTTAATCAGAAGTATCATCCGTGGAGTCCAACTCCAGGGATGCAGCTCATAATAGGATGAAGAGATACCTGGAGACGGAAGAGATGCACAGTTTCTCTTTCAGTACAATCTGCCTTCTTTTCTTTCTTTTTCAGCCTCTCATGCCATCTAGCAGAGCACATGATCCATATCAGGGTCAACTGGGCAGGCTTTGTATTCTTTTATGGTTTCTAATTGCCTTTGTAGGGGCTTATGTGCATTTGGAACTACCAGATGTAGTTCAGCAAGGTGATTTTTTTTTAACTAGGAGCTTGATTTTGCTTTTTCTATCTGGTGTTTGACTCATCAAACTTAAGCTCTAACTGATAAAACAGATATATTAATTATATAAATTATATTGTATTATATAAATTATATTGTATTATATTGTATATTATATTATATTACATTATATTATATTATAATTTGCTGTCATTTTTCAAGAGAAAATGCCTAACTCTGCTCATGGATCTTATCCTGTCTTCTCCCACTTTCAAAGCCACACAGTCAAATTGCCAGCTGGTATAAACTGGTCTATTTTTGTGCTTCTTTGGAAAATTGAATTTTATCCTTTCTGGAAATCACTCTGGGTGGGTTGCATAGGGGGTATTTTTTATGAACTTTGTGAAACTCTTCATTAGGTTGCGATGTCCTTGTATTTTCTGTTCCTTTCGTTCCTCTCCTGCCCCGCTACCCAATATTCCAGCTTCTGCCTTCTCCTGGATGGATGGCATGGATGGAGCAGTGGGTTCTGCTGCTGGGCTGCCGAGGGGGCAGAGTGGGGAGCAGGACTGGGAGGTTTTCTGGGTACAGGAGTGAGGATCACTGGTGTGGGAACAGCTGAGTGCTCAGGGACAGGGGCTGCTGTTGGACATGGCAGCAAGAGGAGGCACAAGAAGCTTCCTTGTGGGAAGAGCAGTGGAAGAGGCCTCAAGGAGCTCACTGGAACAGGCAGCCAGGAACCTGATGTTTGCCTGTAAGGCTTTGTATCTCAGTTTTTGTGTTTAACCAGGCCTGTGCACCAGCAGAACAACCCGTGCCTGCTTCTGAGCTGTGTCCTCCCTGGCACTGCTGCTGGGAAATCCTGCAGCCAGGGCCTTTGCTCTCTCCTGTACGGAGCTGAGCTCTTAGCAGTTCAGCAGGTTTATCATTCTCAGGGGTTCAGGCTAAGCCAATCTTCCCCACAATCTCTGAGAGTGAAATCCTGGATCTGGTTACAGTTACAGATCCCTTATGTCTCTTTTCAGAGAAAACATCAGAATTCAGCACCACTCTGATTTCCCTGCCAAGATCCGTAGGTGCTGCAGCCCTGTGGTCACAGAAAATGCGTTTCAGAATTCTTATACTGTAAAATAAGACAGCCATTAGTTAAAAGCTGAATTGAACTGAAATCAGTGCAGGAAATCGGCCTCATCCTTCTGCCACTGAACCTTCTGACCTTTTTTCTAGGGGCAGGATGCTCCCTGTCCTTGACAGAACTGAAATTCTCTCCCTGAGAAGAGAGACTAAAGGAAGGAAACTGGGGAGACGTTGGGTAATAAATATAGGGGATCACAAAGGGGCAGAGGAGCTGAGTGAGCATGAAGATACTAAAAGAAGACACTGAAAAAAGAGTATTTCCAGTGGCACCTCCTGCTTCCTGAAGGCTTCTGGGGACCCACTGCTACATCTGGGAGCAGAATTCCCATCCCTTGGGTGCTGATTCCTTCTGCTGTGCTCAGAAGGGAGCCAGGCCCCTGCAGTGCTGCTCCTGCAAACAGCCACTGCTCCCATAGCCCCATCCTGAAATACTGGAATTGCTCGTGGGCTTTCCCACTTCCAGGCAGACCCCTGGATGTTTGTCCTTGCTGAGGGAGGGAAATGTAAGTCATGGCTGTTAACAGGCTTAGCACGTTAACGACCTAATTGACTCTTGTCTGCTTTGGATTAACTTTCGTGCACAAGGAGTTTAGAAACAAAAAAAATTAATCCTCTCTGACACACAAAAAGTCCATTCCTAATGAAACTGTGTGGAAGTGGCCATCTAGGGATGGGCTTCCAGAGCGTCTCCTGGGAAAAGGTCCCTTTGCTGTGGTACTCACCGACGTGGACTGGTCAGATTTGTACGAGAGGTTGTTTCCCACTGGCTTAAAATTTGGCTCACCCAGGCTGGAAAGATTGGAGGTTGTAAATACATGGGGATATTCCTGTGCCAGACATTTTAGATACAAACCTGTTTTGTGGACTGACATAGACAGAAAAATACAGGTCTGTGTAAATACAGTAGAAAGTGAGTGTTTTCCAAGGGCACAGCACTGCCATGCTTGGGCACTCTCCAGTCCTTTACTGCTGTTCTTGTATTTTCTGAACGCACCAGAATCACCTCTGTATGTATTTTCTTCTCAAAATTTTGTAATTCAGGGGTAGCTGGCATAATCTGCAGTTATTTGGGAATTAAAATACAAAGCATCAGGTGCTCAATTTTTCATGTTAATTATTGATCGTGTCATGAAAATTTAAACAGGGCTAAACTGCTCAGTGGCAAATTTCCTGTGATATATGAACTTAATTACTTGTAAAACAGAGGTGCTTGGCGATGTAATGACTGGTGTGAGTGTTCGGAGGAGGAGCAGGAAAGCACTTTAAGAAAGCAAAATGAGCTTAATTAGGAAGTGGGGAGAGAGCACAGCTTTCCAAGGGCACTGCCCTTGTGTCCCACCCAGAAATGTGGTGCTGTCCCTGCAGACCCCAGCCCTGGGAGAGGGAAGGTGACTTGGGGCCAGGAAATGCCATCAGGCTGGTTTGATGAGGGGTGGTTAAAATCTCTAAAACAACTCCTTTGGTCTAAGTGGCGTAACATGTCCTGCAGCACTCAAAATTATTTTTAGGTCCGCAGGAGAACTTTGTGGGAGCCAAATTTCTCCTGGAATAATCTGTGTAAGAGGATTAATCTGGCTGTAGTCAAGAATGGGAAAGTACTTAAGGTTTTGCTTGACTGGATCCTTGAGATGTGAACCTGAAAGGGTCTACTAATGGGTTAAAAAAAAATCCCAGGGCTGATGTTTTAATTCCTTTGTTTAAATTCCAAAGGGCTCCAGCAGCAAAGGAGGGATCCCATCACTGTGGGCCAGGTGCTATTGTTGGTCATATGATACGTGAATATGTTTTATTTTTATCACCTGTCATCCAGCAAGAGAAGGAGTTCAAGTCACAATGCACATTTCTGCTCAGGCATGAACATGAGCCCCTGTGAGGCAAACAGAAAACCTATTAAAAGGTTTCCAGGTGCACACGCAGTGAGGGGGAAGGAAGGGAAGGTTGGGTTTCACTTGCTCTGGAGCACGGAGTCGTGAGGAACGCGGGAAACGGCTTCACACCAGCGATGTGAAACCCTCCTCATCTCTGGACACTGGGCAGCATCTGCACAAACCTCCTGTCACACCCTGCTCTCCTTTGAAGGAGCAGCTCTGACAACTTTCTTGTCAAAGGTCCTGCAGAAGTGGTTTTGCCGTGCAGAGTGTGGACTCAAAGGGAGTTTTGTTTGCAGGTTTTATACATACAAGTAAGGATTTCCCTGCAGAAGAGCCAGGCAGGGGAGAAAGATCTCTTTTAAGGCATCACACGTGATTTTTGCAGTGCCCAGCCCCTGAGATAGGGCTTCTTTCCTTGCCTGTCTCTGGGACCTTGTGACACACGATAAAGCTGTTTCCATGTGACAACATCCACCACAACCTCAGCTGCAGTAAATGGGTTATTTATGTTAATTATCATGGAACAACAGTAGCTTAACTATTTACTGAGATTTGGACACATATTTTGCATGTTTTCTTTGCCATCGGAGTCTGTGGATGGGAAAATTTTTCCATTTTTCTTGATTTTGAGAAAATATCAGTGTTCAAGACAGAATCAAACCATGTTGTGAAAGCACAGGAATCTCCTCTAACCATGTCATAAAACTTTCTGTTTCTTTGGGAAAAGTAAGTTCTGTTACAACTTTTCCAAAAGTCTCCAGTGATGTATTAAAGTCTCCCTACATAGAAAGGATTTGATATAAAATACAGTCCAGGAGCACGAGAGAGAGCAGCTTGTCTTTGGAGGGAAGGTTGTTATTTCATGTTTATGATACAGACCTCATAAATTACTCTTAAATGTGGGTTTGCTTTTGTCAGTTTAAATGAACCAGTTTCCCTTTAATGCAAATGTGCTGCGCATACAGTGAAATCAACAGGATGATCAATATTTTAATTCACAAAATAACAGCGTGTTGCCTCTCTGCATAGTTACTTTGCAACCTGTTTTAACAATTTATCAAAGCTGGTAATAATTTAAGTAAGTGCTGGTGTGCAGGTATCGAATGCTGGGAACGCTTTCCCCGGACAGGTATAAATCTCTAACACATGTTGCTGCTACGTTGCATTTCCCCATCTTTAATCATTGTCTCTTAGCTGTGTTTTCTCTGCAGGTTTGACTTGGCCTGAAAGAGCAGTTGTTATGGCCAGAAACGTGCACTAAAAATAGAGAGATGTAATGCAACCTGTATTAGTCCATATTAGGAAGCAGCTGTTGGAGAATTAAAGCAGGATTTCAGCAGTGGGCTCCACAGAAGATGTAATGTGATTAAGTGTTTGCAGGCACAGAAGGATTCCCTGTGTCAGGAACTCAGCGCTTTACCCACGGGAGTGTGTCTCACTTCTGTGGGTAAATCCCTTGGTTGTTTCAGTCCCTGCTCTTCCAAATGGGCAGTCTGGGTTTTCCCTGTGATTGTTTCCTCATGGCTGATAACCAGCAGCCTCCTGGAGCTGCTGACATTCAGAAGTGTCCTTTTCCTCATATGAGGCAAGTGAGGTTTTACTGCAGGTCTGCTCTGCGTGATCCTGAGGAGTGTGAGGGGCTCCAGGGTCTTCCTCTGCTGTGAAGGTGAAAGAGACACAGAAAGGAAGTGTGAATGCACACAGAGGATTGGTTTCTTCCCTTCTAGAGCAGCTGTGCTGCTCCTTTGCATGGTTCCTGAAGAAGCTGAGTGCTGGTTTCCATTGGAACCCGGTGAAGTCCAGCGTGGCAGGCAGTGCTGAGCTCAGCTGTCAGTGTTCACCATCCTTGTCTCAGGATGTTCATGGATATTCCGTGGTGATTCTGGCTAGAAAAGCAGAGGGGTGGCTCCTGGACTGAGGTGCTTTGCTCATCTCAGAGGTGTCTTTGTTTCTTCCGTGTCATCCCTGTCCATTGTTCAAGCCATGCTCACTATGCCTGCTCCTGTACCCCTGAATTGTCTGATTTATCTGCCCCGCGTCCTTGTTCTACCGCCAGCAAAGTGTCCTTTTCCTGGGAGGAGAGTGCCCATAGTCCAGGAGGTGGGAATCTTTGACATCCTGGTGACAAATCGAACCACTGAGCAGGGGTCACAGTCACAGCTTCTCCTGTCCTGTTTCACAGATCTGCCATTAAAACAACGTCCTGTTGTGTTGTGTTGATGACTGAGTTTGTTTTGCAGAAGAATAAGGTTTTAACTGATGTGTCCAAGCCACAGACTAACTTGGATAACAATCCTTGCAGTAAAATCTCCGTGGTGTTTTGAGATGCAGCTCAGAGTTCATGACTTCTGTCTCAAGTTCTTGTTTGCTGCTGTGCCAGAGAAATAGTCATGAACTTGTGATTTGGTATGGAAGTGGCTGTTTGGAAAAATAAAAATAAACAGAAAAACCCCAAAGCAAAACAAAACCATTTTTGGAAGGTGAATTAGGGAATAACGGATCATTCTTCTGTGCAATAGTTTTTCTTTTTGATGCCTGATTTTTATTGCCATTCCAGTTAGAGAGAAATTGGAGATGCAGTTTTGTAGGACAGGGCATTAAAAATGAGAGGACAGCTCTCAGTCTGGAATCAGCCGTTCTTTCAGTGAGCAACCATTTGTAATTCCTGAACTTCAGGCAACCCACTGGCGTCAGCTGGCTGTGGCAAATTTGAAATTCCAAGGTTTTGGTGGAGGTGTAACAGGCCAGGGCACAGGGACAGTTCTTGTGCTGCATCCTGGCAGAGGTGAAGGGGACTCCGTGTCTCCATGGCTGGAATTAGTCCCCTTTTGAGAGGTGTTTCTATCCTGCTGCTGGTGCCAGGAAAATTTTGTGGCATCCTGTCCCTCTGATAACTCAGCACTGACACATGGTTTTGGGTTAAGTAGTAAGCATATACCTCAGGGACTTCCTTTCTTTAATTTCTAGGCTTGCTTTGTAGGCAGGACCTCCCTTTTCTTTCTGTTTTGCTTCGGAGAGGTGATGATTTTTACTTTTAGGTGAAACTAATAAAACCTGCCTAATGTGAGTACCAGTCAGAGGTTCTCTGGAAACTCCTGGGGCTTAGGGAGAATTAATTTTAGCTGTTTGCCCCACTTGGCTACCTTCTCTAACAGGACGTGGTAAAACAGAGCTTGCCCTCCACTGAGGGTATATGGAGATGTTAAAGGGGTCATGGGAGGAGAAAAGGGAGCAAAGGGCTCCTGAGGAAGAGCTGGAGAGGGTTTTTAAGGCAGTGATAGAAAAGAGCTTCTAAGGAGAAATCTGGCCTTGCAGGAAGGACTCTGCAGTTTAACTTTTATTTGTGGCTTTCGTTGAATGGCATCCAGGAACTGTCTGTGGGTTTAACAAGAACGAGGTAGCTAAAATTACAGAGGGAAAGATTAGGCAGGAAAAAATAGTGGAAGGCTGCAGGAGAAGAGGTTGCTTTTAGATGAGGCTGGGAAATACAGTTGGAAGGGAGGTAGGAGGAACAGGAAAGGACTCTGCACTTACAGCAAGAATCTGCCAAAAGCCAGACAGTGCGAGACAGTGCTTTTGGTGTGTAATAGGAAAAGGTCATTTGGGGCGGTTGCTCTGGAATTGCACATCTGTTGAGCTGCCATAAAAAGCACTGAACGTACGGAGGTTTCTGCAGAGGCCTCAGAAGAGCCTTGTTGTGCTGCTGATCACAGTGGGGACTCCGCTTCTTCCCGTTCTGAGGGAGGTTTCAAAGTGCAGGATGTGGTAGGGTCCCGTGGCTTGGCAGGTGATGAGCCAGGGGAGGGTCAATGAGAGTCACCTACTGAGCTCGTGCAGGGTCACAGCCATTTCGTCCTGAGGGTCTGGGGGTGTTTGCCCTTCTCCCTTCACCTCGCAGGCCTGAATTTTGTGGAATTTTTGGCCAGGTAGACTGTGGAACACGCTGTCAGAGCGACTGGCCAAAGAATGATGTCCCTTGTGCCCAGTCACCTGCAGCAGGGACATGCTGTGATGTAGATTGACTGTTTCAGCTCATATTTCATATGAAATTCTCTGACCTCTTAAGCAGGGAACACCTGACTCCTAAAATCGTGTGCTGTGTGCTCCCTGCAATGTAAACTCCTCTGACAGCTCCTGCCCGTGCTTTATGGCCTCTTATGCCTTCACACTAACACTTAACATCTGCACCACAAAATTTGTACCATCAGTTTGTTCAAATAAAGAATCCACCAAGCATTTAATCCTTGTTTTAATGGCCGATGTTTATTTTAGTTCGGGGTTTCGTGTACTCTCTGCCCGTGGTCCATAAATCTTGCAGGGCAGGAGTGAGATTTCTCTGTGCTGGCTTCTTTCTGAAGGGAGTCTCTGGAGATGGGGTATTTTTATTTTTTGGATACTTCCCTAAAATTGACTCATTTCAGGTATGAGCTGCAAACTTCCACTTAAACCTTTTTACACAGCTCATTCAATGCCAGGCCCAGGGTTAGTTGGATCCAGGCTTAGCCCGCCACAGGAACAACTTCTCCACAGGTAAGAGATTTATACCACCTGAAAACATTTATTAGGGGATTGCCAAAATAAGATTTAATGAGGAAGTGCTGCTGTTTGCAGAAAGGTTCTGATTGATAGCAAAAAGACCCAAAATGTCAGTGTTTTTACTGAAATAATTCACCTTTTTTCTTTATTATTTGGTTTCTCCTTGGTATTTAAATGATAACCTTGAGGACCTGTAGCTAAAGATGTGCTGCTGTGCAGAGGGAGGGATGGGAGATGAATGGGATGAAATGAATAAAATAACAAACATGTGAGCTGTGCCACAGGAGTTTGGTGAGGTCATCTCCATCTCATAGTTGACAAATCAAAGGTGCATTCAGCTCTCCTTTCTCACAGAGGCAATCTTTTAAATTTTATTTATTTTATTTTTATTTTTATTACAGCGATCCTCTGCTCTGGGGCAGCTTTGCCATGATTGTGCACTTTTCTGTAGCTGTCCTGCAGCCCATGTGAAAGCAGGTCTTGAAACTTGGTTATTTGCATCCTTGCTGCTGGCATGTAGCTTCCATTATTTATGATCACCCCACATTTTCTTTTTTTTTTTTTCTTGTCCGTAGACTCCTGTCTGTCTCTTTAGACCCAGGGGGATATTTCCAAACTCTCTTAGAAAAAAAAAAAAAAAAGAAATCAAATCAAATTTCACGGTTGTTTTCTCAGTTTAAAATATGTACCAAGTGTTGACAGGCGATGCCTTGGGCAGAAAAGCACGTGCAGAGCTGTACTGGATGACTGAAAAAACCGGGAATGAGGAGATGGGGTGGACGTGTGGAAATGTGGATACTGGCAAGGCAGAAAATGCATGAATGGGTGCAGGCAGGGAGCCCATTTCAGGTGGGCTCTGGGGGCTTGCAGCTGATGGAGTTTGTCACCCTGAATGCAGGGGGGTCAGTCAGGGAAAACTGAGGATCTGGGAAAGAAGGGAAATTCAAACTGGGTTATGTAAGGGAGCCGGTGAACAGCCTGTGGAAAATCAGGATCAGCGAACACCAGCTCAGCTCTGGCTGCTGCTTTGCTCAGGGAGGGTCTCAGGTTAAATGTAGAGAAAATTAAAAAGTGATTCTCCTGCTCTGGGGAATGAGCAGCACATTTTGGGTGACATAAGAGGGATCTGTCTGATCATCCATTAGGGTCTGTCCTGTGTCAGTTTTGCACTGAATGTTGTGTTTGTGCTGTTCCAGGACTTGTGTGTTCTGTTCCCTTTTCCACAGGAAAAAATCACCATTAATAGCAGTGCCAGTATCTTGCCCACAGTGTATCACAGTAAGCAAAGAGAATTGCAGCAAATCTTGGGAGTTTATTTCTTACTGCAAGAATTATTTCATTTTTCATTCATATTTTTTTGTGCCTGCAGTGAAGCGAGCAGGGTCGATTTCATATCTGAATTTAATTTCTCCTGTAGTCATGCCTCAGCTGCTTTGCACATCTGCCTGTGAAACTGTTCACCTTTCAGCTTAGAAGAGGACAAATTATTAATACATCGGTCCTTTAGGTGGGAGGAAGGGAGGTTGAACTTCTGCAGTTTAATTTTTTGTATCAGTGATGGCTTGACCTTCTGCTCTTCTGGGTTTCGGGTAGAGACTTCTGCAGTTGGCCAATAATGAGTCAATCAAAACAATCTGATTTAATTTGCAATTTTTGAGGCCATCTTATGCTCTGTTGCATGGCTCCAGTAATGCTGGTAGGAAGGCAAAATGCAGCTGATGAGAATGTTTGCTCCAGGAATATCTCACAACTTCCCAGGCTACGGAGAACCTGCAGAATCTGTTGTGTGCATTGCATCCCAAAGCATGGTTTCCTATCATAAAGTTTTCTTCAATAAACTTTTCCCTAATTAGCTCTTGTTCCCTATAGTGAAATGTTATTGCTTTCACAAGCAGTATTTCCAGCGTTTTTTGAAAGAACATGACTTCTTGATTTGAGTCAGTTAATCTTTTCCTTTTCTTGAACTTGTTTTTCCCCATCCTCTTCCCTCTTTGCTGGTCTCTGCACCCAGAGGCACAGATGCACCTGCAGTGGAACCTCTTGGTGGCTTCTTTAACCATCCAAGAACACTTTAATTAAAGGTTGTTCCAACCTGAACATGCAGGAGAATGTTTGTTGGAAAGGGTGTGAGTGCTTTATGATGATCTGCCAGCCTTAAAAGGTGTTTTGACTTTTCAGAAAAGAAGAGACAAAAGAAACTGAAGGCCACGAGTGACTGGCGGGAGAGGAGGAACGCGATTCGCCTCACCAGCGAGTACACGGTGGAGACCCTGGTGGTGGCCGATGCTGACATGGTCCAGTACCACGGAGCAGAGGCTGCCCAAAGGTTCATCCTCACAGTCATGAATATGGTAAGGAGGCACTTCACTCTCAAAAGAGGAAACAAGAGTAAGCAGGACATACCCAGGGTAGGACAAAGCTGACGTGACAGCGGAAATCAAGAACCGTTTTGACCTTCAGGTACAAGAAAAGCTTTTGGTTTTCTTGTGTTACGTGTCTCTTCTCCATTTGTGTCATTCCTGGTATTTACCATGATAACAACCCATTTTTAAAAACTGAAAATGCAGGTTTTCACTTAGGAAATAATTGTTCAGGAGTGGTGTTTTCTACGAGGTTTTTGGTGCTGCTGTGGTTTACCTTGGAGGAGATAGATGGTCTCGTCTGACACGAGGTTTCTTGGGTTCCTAAAGATTGCCATGGCACACCTGTTGCACAGGAGATGTGGGTCATTGTAATAGGCAGTTGAAGCCAGCAGTCACATTGCTTTCCAGCAGAAAATGGTTTTTATCATTCCAGTCTATATCCAGTCCAAAATGATTTTAATCTCTGATTTTTACACGATGAAAATGGCTGCTTCCCTTGACGTAGAAAATGTGGCAAACTTACCACCAAACTGATCCCACTCTTCACCCCAGGACCTCTGGGACTGCAAGAAGTGGTGCTGATCATACCTATGAGTAGTTGATGAAGCTGGGCTTGGAAATCATTCTAGAAATCCTAAGGATATTTTAGGAGTGAGGGGAACCTTTGGAAATTGCAGGCTCCTGTGAAGTGTGGGTGTTAATTTGTGAGCTGTCCTTGTAGTGGGGCCTCAGTCTCGGCTGATAAGGGAACACAAAGCCTCCCTCAAGGAATGCTCACTCGGTTGTTGGCAGTGCCAGTAAGGAGGTAATGGCTAAATTGGATGTGGGCACGGAAAACTGTGCTCAGAGGCTGCAGGGGTCCTTCCAGAGGCATTTGCACAGGGAGATCTTGGAGGAAGCTCGTGTTCCTTTGCCCATGCTATTGTAATATCCAGGAACAGCTCGTTCTCCTCGCTGTGCCTCTGTTGGTGCTTATCAGCAGCAAATTGGCTTGGGAAGAAATAACACTCCTGGGCAGTAATTGCCTGGTCATGTGTCCCAGTGAAGAGATGGATGCTCAGCATTAACCAGCTCTGGAACAACAGCTTGGTCAGAGGTCTTGTGTTCCCTCCTCGAGTGCTGCAGTGAGGGAGCCCTCCTGGAGGGAGATGCTCTGCTGATTGAGTAAGGAGCTTGATTAGCCTTCTCCATTAACAAGCTGCTTTTCTGTGTCCATTCCTCTCCCTTTCATTTTGCCTTCCAGTGTGCTCTGACAGTTGTCACTTGATGGGGCTCCGCTGTGGCTCTGCAGTTACTTTTGGTGATCCTCATGCCAATGGGTCAGTGATTTCAGTGTGGCCACTGTGTTGTGTAGCTTTTCCAGCCTGTGAAGGTTGTTAGGGATGAACACACTGATGGACCAAGCCTTAAACAAAAGGTGGCTGTGAGTCTGTGAATCCTGGTGTCTGTCCAGGCTGAGGTACTGCAGAACATCGCAGCAACATCAGCTTGCCAGGTGTGAATAAATCTGTGTGGGGAGGTGCTGATAGATGGGTTGGGCTCTCTAAACCCATTTATTAGACAAATATTGAAGCTTAGTTTCCAATGGATTAGGCTGATGGGCTTTTAAGCTGGGTTCTGATGCTGTAGTGTGAGCTCAGCCCTTTATGAGACACTGGAGAGAGCACGGGGAAGAGGACTCTTGGATGAGGATCGCGTTCGTGTGACATCTCCTCAGGTGCAAGGTCCAGCTGAAATGCTTCCCACTGTGAAGTCATTGCTCCTGGGGGCGCACTCGTGGGAGTTTGTTCTGATGTCTGATAGGATTTGAATTCACGTTTCAGCTTTCCAGCCTTCACAGGGCAATGGAAGAGTCTCTCCCTTGGCCCCCTCCATTCCCACGCTCTTAGGAACAGAATTTTTCAGGCCTCTGAAGGAAACTGCTCACAAGTGACTGGCAAGACCAAAAGGTAGTGAGGAATAATAATAGGCAAACACACAGATGGCATCATTGCATAAATCCTTTATTCTGTGGAGATAAAACCAGGTGAAATTCAGGGAAATCAAAGGGGATTTCAATGCTACATTTGCATAATGAAAGCTGACCTTCATCACAGGAAAAGAAGCTGAAGAATAATTCAGAAAAATGTATTTCAGAGAGAGAATCCTGTGGTTTGGGTAGGCCTTAGCCAAGCTCTTGACTGCTTGGGATCTTTGTTTCCTGCCTCCCTGTCAGCCTTGGGTGACTGTTAGCTGGGGGACAGGATTTGCCCCATGATATTAGGCAGTGCTTGTTCAGCTACACTGCAGGATGGCAGGCTGCCTCTAAAAGAAACCAGAATGTTAATTTTGGCTTGGTTGCTTGCATTTAAGCAAATAGAACATTACTGGTCAGGGGTATATTAACTTAACTCCTCTCTGTAAGCCATTACGTTTGCTGTCAAACCACAAAACAAGCATTAAGAGGTCTTATTAATGCATTTTATATTTATAGACATTTTAAATAAAGTGATCTGCCTTAAAGTATTTAATATCTATTTACGTTACAAGATTTTCTGAAGGGGAAAAAAGTCAGCATTACAAAATACGGGTTTATTGCTCCCTTGGTAAATGAGAATCTTAGAGAAAAACCCCACCACCCTCCTGTAGAATAACAGCTCCAAAGCACAGCAAACCCATTTTGGAACCCAGAAATAACAGGTAGCATGTAGCAAATGCTGTGTTTTTAATGATATTCTGCAGTTCCCTCCCCCTGAACAGAGAACAGTCTCACATTAAAAGTGCTTGTTTGTTGTGAGTGGCGCTGTAGAGGTGCAGGCTCTTCCATTTACTAAACCAGTATTTGAAATTATAAAACAGATTTTTCCAAGATCGTGGAAGACTTTCCCTCTGAGGTACTGTGTAATGTGTGAGTAGGAACAAGCACGGCTCCAGGGATTTGAGCTGGCTTTTTTTAAGTCACCACTGCTAAAAAGAAATCTTTTCTTGTTTTCTGGCAAGGTGTTTGATTCAGCACCATTTCCCAAAGAGGTGATAAAGTTGTTGTCAAATGCCACCATGCAGAGCTGCAGCCTTAGCAAGGCAGTGAGACCCTGGGCACGAGGAATGGAAGAACATGGACAGGAGAGATCCCAGCAGAGCTGTGGAAATGCAAAACCAGCTACTTAAATACAGATACTGATCTCTTTTTCGAAGTTAAACTCCCTTGTTATTGAGTTTTGTTGCGGTGTTTGCATTCCAGTTCTTGTCTCACCTTTGGCTTGAGAGCATCTCCTGTTTATGCCCCTCTTCTGTAGCCACCAGTGTTTGGAACTTCCTCTGAATTCCACACCCAAGTGCCTTTGTGGTAAAACGAGCTGAAAAACGTGCTCACTTTGCTCACCCATTCTGTCAGGCTGCATCTGGCAACTAAAATTTCCCATTGCATTTCATGCACGTGGAGCTGCTAGGATGGAAGTTCTGTTCTTGCAGGAGTTTAATGCTTTTATTTGCTCTTGTGTTTGCATTTCATCCGAAAGAAGTGACGAGTAAAGGAAAAAAGGAGATTCTAGGAACTGCACCGGCCTCTGCTGTGGCTGGTCTTCCTGATTGAGGTTTTCAGCTTTCTGGTGAGAGTTGATTCAAATGGTTGTGGAGATAACTGGTTCAAATGGTGATAAATGAGGATGAGACCCTTTGGGCAGTCCTGTCCATGGCTGTGGTGTTGTTAAGGATGAGGAGTGGCTGTTCGCAGCCAGCCCTGCACAGTCAGTTGTGGCTGTTGGCTCCTTGCAGTTGAGCAGAGCTGACTTTGCAAACCAAGTCCCACCCAGAGTGACCCTCTGAGCACTTAGGGACAGAGATATTTGAATTTCTGAATTTCCAAGACCACAACACAGTCATTTAACAGCTGCTTTCTATGGGTTTGAAAACCTAAAAAAAAAAAAGGAGTTGGGTTGGCTTGGGGTTTTTTTTGTCCCCTAAGTGCATTTTTCGGGGTTTTGGAGTAAGTTACAACTGTGGCTTGGTTTGGAGCTTGCCTTTTCCTCCGTGGAGGGGCAGTTTCTGCAGAGTGTGTCAGTTCTCTGCAGCTGTTGCTAAGCCCTGCGATTACTGTGGAAGCTCTTTGCAGCAGCAAGCAGGAACTTGAAGTTAGCGATCTTTTGGATGTGATTAAGAGGGAAAATTCTTATGTTGTTCTTTAGGAATGATACTGTTTTACTCTCTGAAGCCTGATTTTACGCTCCACAGATTGTTTTTCGTTTTGGATTTCCCCTGTGAGGGGTTTTTTTATGTTAAAAAAGCAGATAAAATCGTTTTTATCTTGCTTGCATTGATGGATTTATATCTCTGTGCTCTTGGGGGCTGGCACATAAAGGCTCCAGAGCTGCCACTGATAATCAGCTCCTTTACCCTGGTCTGGAATTTTCATGATGGGAACAGGGACATAAGAGAACATAAGGGAAAAGGATCTCAGTGTTTGATCACTGTCTACAGATTCCTCTCTTCGCTCCAGCAGCCCCAGGAGAAGGAGTTATGTCAACTGTATCTTATAAAGAGCTATAAATATGTTCATTTTCATAATGTTTAAAGGAGTAATTTAAAAGCTTGGCTTTAGGTGGGTGTTAGAAATCCTATAGCGCTTTTCAAAACAAGAGAAAGACAACCCCAGTAACCTGACTAAGGCTTCTGCTGTCCAAACCTCCTCCAACAGCCAAGGCAATGGGAAGGCTCCTGCTTGAGTGCAGTGCTTAGGGAAGAAAAAAGAAAAAAAAAAGTATATTTACCCTCAGGGTTGCTTTTCTGAACTCTAAAACATCTGAAACACACACGTCTCCCTCCCACCGTCCACCTGCAGAGGAAGCTCTTGAGAATTAAAAAAAAAAAATTAAAATGATGTAGTTTAGTTCCTCTCTCAGCGCAATTCCATACGTCTGCCTTTGCTTTGTGCGTGCTGGGGCAGGCCTGGACAGCTTATGCCAGAACTGCATTTGTTCTGCCCCTTCCCTGTCAGAGCTGTGAGCAGAAAGGAAGGCAGGAGGAATGCAAACAGAGGAGGATGGTCCAGCCTTCCAGCTTTCCTGTTTTCTTTAGGGCTTTCTGTACAGTAAAGCTCTGTCAGAGAAATGCAGACGGAGGGGGGAGATACCAGAGACAGGCTTTATTCTTCTGCACCTCCCCTTCCATTTTTGTCTGTTTTGTGTGGTTCTCTACCATCTCTCCTGTCTCCAGAGCTCACTCTACTTTTGATGACTCCTCACAGAAGTCAGTCCGGTGGAGAAGTCCACCTGCAGCAGGGCACCCACAACACTTCAGTCACACTGACCACTTTTCCCATCCCTTCCTTCCAGCCCAGTGATCCAGAACCTCCATTTCTCTTCCAGCCAAGCCGTTTTCTCCCACTTGTGGTGGTATCCTAAGCCAGTAACCTTTGCATTTGGTTCCATGGCAGGGTTTCATGCAGCTGACACTTCTGGTCCCAGCTGCCTCATTTTATTAAAAGGTTCTAAACCACCCCGAATATTTTTACTTTTCCCCTGTTGGAAGCAGTCACAGCAGCCTGAAGGGTGTGATGCAATTGCAGGCTTGAGGAAGGGTGGCCCACGGTGTTGGGAGTGGGCAGGGAGGTGTCTGTGAGTCAGTCTGTCTGTCTGTGTGGCAGGAAATCTTGAGAACATCTGCAGTGGGAAATCCCGTTCCTCATCCCCTGGTACCAGTTATCCCAGCCACCTCACTTGGCACGTGCTGCTGCTGGACACTTGGATGTGGTGTTGAACAGCTCGGACACACCGAGTCTGGGGGTTTGGTTTCCTTGTTGGCTGGCTGAGAAAGACAGAAGGCTGTGGCTGCCATGGTGGAATTCCTTTCCTAGCAGGAAAGACCTATATATTTGAATTCTTTCATTTTAAATTCAGCTGGATTCTGGGATGATGCTTCCTTTGGGCACTGCCTGCCTGGCACGGCCTGGTCTAACCCCGGCTGTGAACAACCTGAGCTGTATCAGGCTCATATTTTTTTATCAAGTCATTTAAAAGTCTGTTTGCCTTCTCCCTGGGATTCCTTCCAGCCTGAAAGCCCATGATCTGAGCAAAGTCTCCCTCTGAAAGGACAGCATGTGGCTGGAGCTGGCAGTGGGGCTGAGCCCTGGAGCTGCCCCATGCTGGACATGGATGGTCCCAGCCCTCACCACGGGGCACAGCAGAGCCTGTCAGGAGAGCTGGGGGTGCCTCTGCGAAAATGTGTTCAAAAAAGGGGAAAAAAGCTGCATAGTGGAAAAAAGTTGGGGAGAAAACCCCATGTGAGCAGCCAGGTCAGAGCAGGAGGATGAGGAGCTCCACGTGCTGGAGCAGAGGTTGCCCTCCAGCCTGGGGGAGACCATGGCGGGGCAGGTGACTGTTCCCTCCTTGTGACCTGAGCAGAGGAGCCTGTGCTGGAGCTCTCCTGAGGGGAACTGCAGCCCATGGAGAGGATCCATACTGCAACAGGGGAAATGTGTGAGGAGGAAGGAGCAGCAGAGAGAGCTGTTACAGACCAAGGACAGTCCCCATTCCCATCCACCTGCGTGGCTCCGGGTGAGGGGGAAGGAGTCTGGAATGCAGGAGTAAAGGTGAGGTGAGGGGAAGATGTTGTTTTAATTTATCTTTTTTTCCTCTGTATACAAATTATTTCAACTGGCAAATTAAATTTTCTCCAAGTCAAGTGTGTGTTGTCTGTGGCTGTTAAGTGATCTCCCTCTCTGAGGGAAAGGTTAATGTTCCTTCTAGGCAACACAAGCTGCCATCAGCCTGGGCTCCTTTGGGCGTTATGTGAGAAAATAAGCAAACAAAGCTTGAATAAACAAGCAAAGTGGAGCCTCTTGCACTCCCACTGACTTTTTTTTGGTTTAGTATCCAACTGCTGCTGCCTGAGCTCTTCCGAGATCACTGGTGGATGGGAATACAAGTGCAGTCAGAGTTATCCTTGGGACAGAGAGCACAAGAGAACAGGAGGATGGGCTGGCAGCTTTCAGGATGAGACCCTGAGCTCTCCAGCAGCTGCTTCTCGCCATGCGAGCTTTGCCAGGGAAAGCAGCCTCTGGAAGTTGGTGTTTGGATGTGTCTGTGCTGGGTGTGGAGCAGCTTGTCTGCTCTGATGGGAAGCCAAGCGCCGGCACCACCAGGCTCAGTGACAGGGACCTGTTTGAGTGGGAACTTCGTGGGATGGCCAGAGCTAGTGGAGAGCTGGGAAACCAAACACATCCATCCATCCATCCATCCATGTATCCATCCATCCCAGGGCAGTGTTTGTCAGCCTCTGCAGGGGTTGACTCTCAGCCTGGTGCTCCCAGCTGAACGTCCAGGTCTCCGCTTACACAGGGGTCATCTGTCAGAGCCCTTCTCTGCAAGTGTCAGGTTTATCCACCCCAGGTCTGCAGTGAGAGGCCTGAACTGCTCTACCAACCCATCCCCGGGCTGAGCAAATAGTGCCAGCCCTTGCGTGCTCTGTACCCAGCCCCAGGGAAGATAAACGGCCCATTGTGCTCAGCTGAAGGTCACTGGGTCAAACACTGAGCAGCTCTGTCTTGCAATCTGTGCCTAAATTGTAGGAAACATTTACGTGTGTGCTTAAATCCAACCCCAAACAGTGGGGAGCTTCAGAGCGCTCTTCCACTGAGCACATTCCTGAGTATTTGCACAAATAGGGAAAATCCCGAGCGTTGAAAACATAATGGGTGAGATGTGCTCGTGTGGCGGGTTTGCTGTAGGAAGCTCCTGAGCCCGGGTGATGGTTGTAGCCAAACGAGCTGTGAGGGAGGAATATTGCTTACCTGGGGCCAGACCTGCCTCCCGTTTGTCAGGAGTCTCTCCTCACTGGTCTTGATTTTGGCTTTTTTGGTTAAGTAGGGAATACAATATTCACCCAAGGCCTTTTATGTGGCATTTTACACCTTTTTAAAATAAACCCTTCCCTCACGTTTTTTGATATAGTCTAGTTAAAACGTTTGTACACAGAGAAACGGGTGGAATAAAATTCTGGCATCAATTAAGATCTTATATTCTAACCTATAAAAATGAGGTGAAGTATCTGAGCTGGAATGCAAAATCTGGAGAAAGTAGTAAGGTAGTTTCCGGTGCTATTTTTGTATTTCCTGAGGCTTTTGTCATTATGTGCTGCCTTATTACTATTCTCTTATATAAGATACGAAAATAACAGAGGGAAATTGCTTTTCCATTCTATTTCCTGAAGTCTCAAACACACCATTATTTCATCTTGCATTCAGATATCTCTGATATTTAAATGCTGAAGATCCATGTTAGTTGGATGCTTCACAATGTATGTCCATGTTCCTGAGATTTTATGTTTAGAGTTCCTTTGAAATATATTTCTCCTTTCCACAGTAACTCTTAAAAATTCTCTATTTTATTGAGTGTAGTAGCACAATCCATTTGGGGGAGTTTTTTGTGTCAGTTTTTAGGAGGACAAGTGTCTAAGTTTAGTCACAATTAATTTCTTCAACTGTTACTAGGTCTTGGAATGGTTACTGATGCGCTGTGGATGTTTCCTTTGCTTTTTGACAGGTGTACAACATGTTCCAGCACCAAAGCCTGGGAATTAAAGTCAACATTCGAGTGACCAAACTAGTCCTGCTTCACAATCGCCCTGTGAGTTCCAGCTCCTTTCTCCCCTGCTCCCGGTATTGCTTTGTGGTGTCCATGGGGTGGGAGGGGGGTGTGGGGCCTGTCTGGATCACAAATTGTGAGGAGCTGCCTGTTCCACTTCACCAGGCAGCGTTAAAGCTGGGAAGTACAGGGGCTGTGGGAGTGAAAGGAACCAGAATCCTTTTATTTCTCCTTCCTGGTAAATCTCTGTCTGCTTGTAGCTGCAAACCAGTCTCTGGAGTTAACTGTTACAGAGAGCTCTGATGCTTTATCTAAATTCTGTGGCTGATATTTCTCCTTTTGTATCTCTTTTTTTTTTTCTTCCCTCCCAAAGGCGAAGTTGTTCATTGGGCATCATGGAGAGAGATCTCTGGAGAGCTTCTGTCAGTGGCAAAATGAAGAATATGGTGGGGCAAAATACCTTGGTAACAACCAGGTTCCTGGTGCCAGGGATGACACCCCTCCTGTGGATGCTGCTGTTTTTGTGACCAGGTATGGGAGGGTCTGGTTTATCAGTTCAGTTCATTTAGTAATGCCCATGGTCAGTGGTGGGGTTATCTGGTCAAGCTGAAACCTCAGAAAAGGATGAGACATTTGCTGTTGCCTCAGATGAAAGGGATCTGGTTCGTTTCTGTGCATTCTTAACGAGGCTGGACAAAAGCATCTCTGCTCTTGGGCCAGAGTGTCACAGTCGTGGTCATTTTCTGTGTCACAGTCAGGATCGGGACGTGGCTGTAGCACAGGGGCTGCTCTTTTCTTAGACCAGCTGGTAGGAGTGGGAAAAACGGGAGGTTTTGGAGCCTCTCTTCCTAGGAGAAAGGAGGCGTGGGACTGAGATCACGGCTGAGCTCAGGTGCTCTGTGTGCACTTAGGGATGAATAGATGGAGCAGTCTGAGAGGAGCAGACTGTGTGTCAGCAGTAGGGAGGGAGTTCTCGCCTAAAGAAGGGGGGAGAGAAATACCATAAACTAAATTAATTTCCTCTCTCTTTGCCCAAGGAAATAACCACTTAAACACCTCTCCTCTGTCACAACAGAGGAAGGGTGTCGTTCCTGATTTGTTTGTGTGTTTGAAAACTCCTGCATTTATTTCGGATGTGACGTGATCTTTGTGGAAATACTTGAGCAAAATTCTTTGCACCCCGGAGCTCTGAACTTACTGATGTGTCAAACACATCAGATCAAGCAAGAAAAAAGGTGTTGTAGGGACAACAGTCTTTTTTCTTCTAACTGCCTGAGCTCAACCTCACAGTACAATGCAAGTCCCGTGTTCCCCACAGTTACCACAAATTTTGAGTAGCAAATCCACGGTGTTTTAAGTTTTTTGCATCCTTTAAGATGTAAACGAAGTTTCTGTAACAACATCATTGTTACAGAAGTGATCTCTGAATAATTAAAGTGAGCGCAAAACTGTGGTGTAATGTGGATGCTCATTGTGCTAGAAAAACGCTGCTTCCTACTCCTTCTTCCCCAGTTTGGGACAGGAAATGTCTATATTGCAGTTCAGTATTACTCACCTCTTTTCTGCCAACAATATAAGTAGAAATACATGTTTTTGCATAACTGCCATCCTGATTGTAACAATCTCTTGTGCTAGATTTGTGTTAACAGCCCCGTTGCAAACTATCCGTGGCGTTCTGGTGAGTGTTCAGTGGAAGAGCTGGCGAGCAGGGCTTGGGGCCAGCAGAGTTCCTGAGAAAGCTCCTCCACAGACGTGTGTGCAGCTCCCCCAAGCCCTGCTCCCTGCTCTGTATTCACTGGAGTCCACCAGGCACTTGTGCAGATACTTAACAGTTTAGACAGGGGGAATAGTTCCTTTGAACTGCACATCCTGGTTATAGTTAAGCATGTGCTCCTCTGGATCAGGGCCTAAATAAATAACTCACATTTTTGTTAAACTCATCTGAGCATCCAGGTGTCCTGCAGGACAAGTGAGGCAGAGGGAATCTCTTCTGATGGGCTCCGAGCGTGGGGCGGGGGGAATGAGCCGAGCATCTCTGCGGCTTTCAAAACCGAATGCATAATGTCAGGCTAAACGGGTTGGACTCAGGCATCTGAGGAAGAACTGGAGAAAGAATTCGTAGGGGGAATTGTTCAACGGATTTGCAGGGTTTTGCAGTGGGAATAGCTGGGAAAGTACAGGTTTGGTTGGGTTAGGAACTAGATTCAGCTTTGGTGAGAAAGTTCAGGCCAGGGAGCACATGGCTGTGCACTGGAGCAGCGTTTTCCTGCTGACTGGGCCAGCAGTGTGTGCTTGGAGTCTTTCCTCCCTTCTTGCTGTGTCCTGTCACCCTCACCCCAGCCTGCCTCTGCCGCATGGAGGTGCCACATTGTTTGGGAGACTTCTGGCCCAGCAGCCCCATTCCTGTGTCAGGGAAATGAATTTTTCTCCTCTTGGCTTTGGAAGTGTGTGTGTGTGTGTCCCTGGACCCTCCCCAGACTGTACAGATGGACCAGTGGTAGAGGATGTGGGAGCAACAGCATGTCCAGCACAAGCAATTGCGCCAGAAAAAGCAGAAGCTGAATTTTCAGCAGCTGCAGCTGCTTTAAGAACTAGAAACAGATTCTTTGGGGTCAAGCTCTGAAGAAATCCCTCTGGTTCCAATCTGGCTGGGTTCGTTTGAAACACCAAGGCACGCTTGACTTTGAAGCTTCACCTCCAAGTGATGTTTCCCATACCCTCATTTGTATGCAAAAGTAGATTATTTAGGTGGCAAATATCCCTCCTGTGGGATTTTAATAATGCCCACCTCAGCTCCAGGTAAGAGGCACACCGTGCCTGTGACATCAGATGCACCGTTGTCCCGCTCAGTGAATAAGTGAGACAGTGGGAATAATCTGCCACAGCACCGAAGGTCAGATATAGTGTTGTGCTCTCTGTAATCATCAGACTTTTCTCATTCAGATTCTGGTTCTGAACTCGCAGAAATTCAGATCTCTGGCATCTTTGGATAACGTACTTCATATTTTAACAGGCAGCTGACCAGAATAACTTCTGTCTGCAGAATCTGTGTCTTGGTGATTTTAGTAGCCTGTCTCATTTGAAACACATTCCCCCTCTTGATCCCGCTGTCTTTTGCATTCCCTGGGAAATCTTCAGGCACTCTGATGTTGTCCCAGCTCCTGGCTGGAGGTGTTTGGGCCACTATTAGACTGTAGGTGATGTACAGCAGAGCAAGAATGTCCCAACTCTGACAGGAACAGGATTCAGCGCTGTCTTTAAGCACAGATTTGTTTTTTCCTCACACAGTGGTGTAGTTGTTCCATTTGCAGCCTGTTCCTCCCTTCCACATTTCTCCAGCCCTTGCCTTCCCATTAAATGGGCAAATGGAGGAATTCACTGTGCATGGAGGAAACTGGGCACACAGCGCTACTAAACGTACTTCTGGATGTGGAAAGTTTATTTTGGCAGGTTTGGGGCCGTACCAGTTTCCTCTGTCCTTTAGCTTTATGACCCTGCAGGGTTAGACTGGTCGAAAGATGTCATTTGAAGGGTGCTGGGAATGGCCATTTAACAGAATACTTCTTATTCCTGTTGCACAGTTCAAATCCTGTCCTACTTGCTCACAGGAAGGACTTGAATTGCAGGGTTTAGCTTAGCACAGTTAGGTATTTTTTTCCAGTTGGTGGGAGCCAGATGGAAGAGTGGCTGTAGGAGGAGTTCTGAGCTCTTCTGGCTGTTTTTATTGAACAAAACAACTGCCTTGTTGTCATTTTTTTGAGGATTGTTGTACTCTGCTAATGGAAACCCTCTGCTGGGTACCACACATGATAATGACCGAGAATTTCACAGGCCCCAAGATGAGAACACACGTCCTGCTTGGTTCAGTCAGTGGCTAAAAGTGAAGAGTAGAACTGGTTCACAGCAAGAGCTATGATTTCAATATATTATCCAACACCTCGTGTGATAAGGTCAGATGTTGGATTTGAACTGCAGCTCCTGGAGTAAGAGTTTTATTCCAACACAGCCCTGTGAAAATTCTGCTAACAGAACTGTGTCTCTGATCAGAGACCTTTGCACACGCAATGAATATTAAAGTATCTTTTCTGCATTGTTGAGTGCCATTATAATATCAGTCATGTCAAGCTCTCACTTCAAAAATACAGATGCAGCTGAGCTCAGAACTGTGCCAGGAGACACCTTTTTGAAAGCAGATAAGTTTCAGGTGCCAGGATGGGGCCATTTAGATCACTGGTGTGACTGAGCCACAGGTGAGACGGATCATTCTTAACACCTCTCCAGGCTGTGTCTCCCCTCTGGCTGCCAGGGAGGAGCTGCAGGAGTTTCAGTAATGGGATTTTTCATGAGGTGTCTCCTTACCTTTGGAAGAAGACTGAGACCCACCAAGCTCCTATGTGACTAAAGGTCTGGATGTGCTTTTCTGTTTGGCCACGGAGTTTTGGGATACAATATTTGCAGTGGTACAGATGGTTTAAATCCTGGCATTTTGTCCTTATATTGGAATAGAAGATGGTGTCCCTTGGACTTGTGTTCATGAGAGTTGTAAGGATGGGCTGGGCAGGTTTCATATCAAATTGCCAGCGATGTTCAGTTCTGCTGCTGGTGCGCTTCGAGCCCTTCCCTGAACAAGCATCATCCCAGGCAAGGGTTGTTCTGCCTCTGTAGGAGAGTCTGCGAGTTGTGCTGGATCGTTTGCAGACCCCTCATTTAATGTCACAGTGGTCATTCCTCCATGGAGCTGCCGGAAAGTGCCAGACACCTTTCCGTGTGGGACAGCGCGAGGAGCAGAATTTCTGTGCTTTATTTGCAGGGCTGGACAGGCTCTGGAGAGAGAGAGAGAGAGGCTTTTCTCGCTGTGGCCTCCTGCCATCCACTAATAGTTCAGCTATCTGTTGTCACAAGAAAAGCATCTGTTTGATTTACCAGTTTGTATAACATAATAAGTCCTTAAATAAACCTCTGTCAAGCTGGCTCTGGGAAGCAGAGCAGGCGCTGGTGCCAGCCCCGTCAGGAGACTGTCATTAGTCTTCCATGCAAGGGCTGGAATGCCAAGGTGTCCAGACACAGTTCGGCTGCAGTGAAAAATGAAAGCTGGGGCCGGTGTGTGGTCACAGCTTCCGATTTTTGTTTGGGTCCTGTCTGATTTTTTAACACTTTGATGGTTGTTATGGTTTTTCTGCACTGAGGCATGGTTGGTTTTCAATGTCTGCTTAACGAGAGCTGGTAATGGCTGTTTGTGCTCTCCTTCCAAGCCCCTGACAGCTTGATTTGTGACTTCCAAAGGAGTTTGGTGGGGAGGCTGTGGATTCATCAGCCGCAGTCCTGGGCCTTAAATCCCTTTTCCTATAAACTCTAGTTTCATAACTTTCTTCAAGGAAAATGCCCTTTTAATATTTATCTATTTTTATGTTTTTCTGAATTATTTTCTTTTTTTAAAGTATTTATCTTTCTCTAAACATTTTTGATCTTCCTTCTGCCAAACTCTTAAACCCCAAATCCCACGGGGACTCAGGCATTTCACGTGGCACCCTCCAAACGTTCTAATAGGATTCTCCCACTTGCCTCCTCCCAGGGTGAGGAAAGCCACAGGGATGGAGACTATGATTCCTCAGCTTCCCTGGGGTTAGGGAACTTCTGAAATGTTTTAGCTCATGTGATGTTTCTCTCCAGTTCCTCTTCATTGTGGATTGCACTGCAAAGCAGCCCTGGTGAAGAGAGCTCCTCGGAGTTTAGGTCTAAGTGCTTATTGAAATGTATTCTGTTATAAAATACTTCTCCCCACACACACACTTGTTTCTCTGTCATGAGGAATCTCCTGTACAGAATCTTCTCACACAAAGTGTCAGTGCTTTGATGGTGAGCTCAAGGCTTTTTTATTCTGTTTCTGTTTAATACAGCTCAGTGGATCCCTCATGGATTTGTGGCATCTGTAGTATCTTCTCCTGCCTTGAGGAGGTGTAGGGAACCAAATGGAGTCTCTTGAACCTCTCTGTGTTGGATTCAAGCCATAAAATGGCAAATCTGACTGTAATAAGTTTATCTGAAGCAAATTTACCTGTTACCAGGAGAATCCTGAAATTCTCTTTCTTCTTCCATATCTACATCTGTCTTTCTCTGTTTAGTCCTGCTTCTTTCCTGTTCTTTTCTATTCTAGTGGAAGAAGAAGAAAAGAACTGAAGAGCTGAGAATTTCTGGGTACACATGATTAGTTCTGTGCCCTCAGGCTGTGCCTCACACATCTCCTACTCCCACCGTCTCTCGTGGTGCTGTTGCATCACAGGGTGTCTGCTCCTTTTTGGTACAATTCTCTTGGAGAAAGAAGAGCTTCAGTTTTCGTGCAGTTGTGGAGGAAGTGTGATGTCACAGACTGAGGCAGTGCTAAACCTTCAATCTGTTAGATTGGGCTGCGGTGTGTGGGGCTGATTCACCTAACTGCCCGTGATCTCGGTAGCAATCAGTGCTGCTATCTGGGTTGTCATCGTGCAGACTGCACAGCAGCCTCAAAAAATCCCCAGACCTCAACACCCGTGAGATGTGAGTCACCCGCTGCTGCTGTTTCCTGGTCTGGAGGCACAGGATACATTTCACTTGTGTTTTTCTTTCTAGGACAGATTTCTGCGTGCACAAAGACGAGCCTTGTGACACTGTGGGTAAGTGCAAGAGGCAGGGGAGGGTATTTGGATGGCCACCTCTGTGCTAAGAGGAGTGTTCTGGGCAATCTCTCACTCTTTGGTTTGCTGTCATGTTGGTTTTGCTGTTCTGGGTACCTCTGTGATGCAAATATGGATTAGCTGAGCAGGGTATGAGCTATAAATAAGCCATTAAATTTTAACCCCTTCCAAGCCCTGGAGGTCTCTGGGTTCAGGAATTATTCTTAAGTATTTCTGCTACTTTGGAGTGGATGCAGAAAAAACTGCCCCTTGGTGTGTCTGTATAACGTTCCTTTCAGTTCTCTCACCTCAAACAAGAATTTGTTAACTCAGGAGTGTATTTCCCATTGTAAGAACCTGTGTGACATTCCCAGATCAAGCTGGCACTCAGACACCAGAGAAGAATACCTCATTGTAGGAAAGCCAAGTTAAATCTTCCTTTCGGCCTCCTGCTCCTCCTACTTCCTAACTGCCTTTACTCCTGTCCAAAGCCTGCACACACAGGGTCCTTACATCCCACACATTAAATACTTTGTTTATTTATTTCACTCAGGTAGCAGTAACCTTCACTGTGTTCTCCTGGGGTTTTTTATTTAATCCCCACAGTAGCAGCAGTGTTTGGAGGCACAGCTCAACATCCTCTCCGTGATGATGGCATGAGTTTTTTCAGACTTGCCTCAAAGGCAAGTGGCCCCTTATCCTCCATTCTGTGTAAACTTGGGATGGATCCTCATTTTCATCTGTTCTTACACTCAGTGTTCAGGGAGACTCTTGCAGGGGCGGTGTTGACAGTGGGTGATGCAGAGCAGGGAGGGAAGCGCCTTCAGGAGGAGCCCTGTGGAAGGCTCATCTTGGAATGCAGGTCCTTCCCTCCCTGCTGCGGGGATCAGGTGAGAGGAGGAAATGCAGAGCTGAAGGATGCACACACATGAGCAAGGACTGGCGTCTGTGTCAAGTTTTTTCCATTTGGAATCCCTCACAATGCCTTTGTTCTGTGTTCAGTGGAAAACTTCCACTGAGGAAGGTTTTTACACTGTGTACCTGCACCTGGAGGTGGCTGGGGTAAGATACAATAAAGAAGTTAAAAAAGAGGGAGAAGCTGATGGAAGACACATGCTGACTAAAGTCAGAGCTCTTTCCATATTTAAAGAGAGTATTGTTGAAGATCTCTGTTCAGGGAATTATATTACCAGAGACAGCATGACTAAGGAAATATTTTTATGGCTTCTCTTCTGTTCTTACAATACCCAAGTTATTTCTTGTGCTGCAACTTGCTGCAGGCTGCGGCTACACTGGAGAAAGTAGAAGATCACAGCAATGAAGATTAAACTCACTTGTTACTCTTTCCAGCATAGTTTTCCAAGGTATTTAGAAGGTGACTGTTCCTGGGACAAAACCAGTCTGGCCTCTTTGGTCTCTTCAATCCTGCTTTTCCTGCCTGCTCCCCTGACAGTTTGATTATGTGGCAGCAAAGCACTTGGATCTTCACTTATGCATTTTCTGTGCCCCATTTGGCCTTTTTGTGCCATTTACATTATTTATTTCATGTAGGCAAAGGAAGAATAAATCAATGAATGTTCTTTTGTGATATGCAGCTGGTTTGAGAAAGTGATTAGTATTGGTAGCACTACATTTTAACCATGCAAAAGATTCTCCAGGCTTCCTCCTTTGTCAGAATAGGGAAAAACAGCTGCCAATTGTAGAGAAGTAGGTTTTTAATAGCCAGACTTCCATGCCATGTGCACAGAGCTGGGTTATGTGAGCAGCAGTGTAGCCTGGCTTTTGCTTGGGCTGGATATGGGCGCAGCAGGTGAGGCAGGCAGGTGCCCAGTGATCCTCCATACTGGCTTGGGAAGGTTTATCTGGGTGTTTCAGCCATCTCTGCTGTTGCCAGATCCTGTTTCTCACTCCAGCTCCCAGATATTCCTCTCCAGATCAGCAGGACTGCCTGTGGACGCAGGGAGTGACCCCAGCGAGTGACACCGCGCTTGGTCTTGATGGTGGTGCTGAGGTTGTTGCACTCCCCAAAGTTCTCTACAACAGCACCTTGCTTCCATTTCTCACTTTACCCTTGAACAGCTGAAGAACAGGGTCTCAGCAGATGCACGGGTGTTTCTGCACCTGCTGGTGGCTGAGCTTGGCCCTTGCAATGCCAGTGCTGCCATCCTGTGAATGCATCTGAATCTCCTGACCCAGGAGGCTGAGGCTGCTGCTCTATATAAGGCAGGGAATCTGGACTCTTCGGCTCCTGATTTCTATTCCCAGCTCTGGCACCGACTCATTGTGTGACATTTGGCAAGTCCCATTCTGAATGCTTCTGTCTACCTCTGTGAAATGAGGATTTCGAGTGCAAAGCTACAGGAGATTGCATGACTTAGGGAGGTCTCCTATAAAGAGTCTGGTGTTCTTGGGGGTGTGATGCAATACAAGTCCAGAACCTAACGTTGCTTATTCATGTTCAAGAGACTGTAAGGAATCTGTTGGATTATATGTACTGAAAGGAGGACTCAGAGTGCTGTAGGCAATGTTATTTTCAGCGACAGTGCCTTGATTTTCTTTACATTGTGAGAAATAAGGAAGCCAAACTTTCCCCTGGTGGAAGCCTTGAGGCCCAGCTGCTGCTCGGAAGTGGGATTACGAAGTTTAAATGGCTCATAAGAGGTGTTCATTTGTGCTCTAAAAGATCCATATTGAAAAACCTGTCTGGAATCTTTGCCTGCCATGCAGACACAGCGAGAATACAGCAGCAGGAGGTTTGTATTTGTATTCTGGCAGGGGCCTCTCACTGAAACCAGTTGCTCTGGGGACTTGGTTCAAATTTTCTTGGCCCAGCTGCCAGGGTAGTATGGAGGGTTACATAATGGCTGAAACAAGCTCAAAATTGGGGAAAATGTATTGGTATGGCTTGGTGGGGTGATACCCACTGTCTGCACCATAACAGAACCACCTTGGTGTGAAAAATAGTTTGTTAATGCTCATTGCCCCGCTTGGCTGGGTAAGTTAGGCCTGAGAAGGGATGAATTCCAAAGGAGGTGGACAGAAGGAAAACAATATCCAATATTCCCGTGTGGAACAGTCGTGTTCCGGCAGCCTGCACTGTGGGAGCTCCGATGCGCTCCGCAGTGTGAGCAGGGAGGTTCTCTTTGTGTGACACGGCCTTGTCACACACCAGTCAAATTCCAGAGTCTGCCTCGGGCTCATCCCTCGTGCTGTGACTCCAACCAGAGCTGCCGTTTCCTGCAGAAAAATCTGTGTTCCAAGGGAGCTGCCTGCGAGCCAGCCAAATAGCGAGTTTAATGTCTCGCTATTAATATCAGGCTGCAGCTTGGAGCCTCGCACGCTGTCAGAATCCAACCTTTCTGTGACATAAGCAGATTGAGAATGCCCCTTTCGTTCAATATTTCCACTGCCAGTGCCAAATAAGCAGCTTTACGGTTAGTTAGGAATGATCCTGCATATTTCAAGGCAAAGTTGGCCTTCATTCTTCAGTGTACATGTTACCCCAGATCCAAGCTGAAGCTTCCCTCTATTCAGCTAATAATAAAATTGGGGGCAGCGTGGAATTGGGAAATGGAAAATGAGAATGTGTCTTAAATATCCTTAAATTGCCCTGGTTAAAAATGACTTTACCTCTGCTGCAGGCACATGTGCTCCTCTGTGGCTTGATGTCGGGGAAAAGAAAGCAGAGTAAGTGTGTGCACTGCAGAGGGGCAGGCTGAGCTGAAGGAATAGCTGCCTGGAGAAAACCAAGCACAGAGTGGAGGGGATTGAGACACAGAGTCTTCCAGACTCTTTCCACAAGTGAATCAGTGTTTTGAGAAAAACATTCCCATCTCCTGGCTGTTTATCGCAGGAAAGCGTTTCCAAGTCTGCCCAGGTCTGGCAAGTGAGGGTCTGTGGTCTGTGTCTCCAAGTAGGGCTTTTTTTACTCCATGTAAAACACCTGAACAAGGGACTGCACATTTTTACCTTGGCCATTTGCCACCTCTGGGTGGCCTGTCCACAGCAGGATACAATTCTGGTCATCCTGCCTGTGCTGTTCATTTAAATCTCCCTCCCTGTGTTGTGTTGATTCCTTACCACTGTCACAACAGAGAATTCATCCCCGAGGAAAGGGAAAAGACTAGCTGGTTTGCTCTGAGTGGAAAAGGAATTCTCACATTAAAAACATTTTCCATAGTGGTTCATGTTGAATGTTTCTGTATATTCCAGGGCGGGTTTTTATTTGATGCCAGAATAAATAGAAATACCTGCTGCTTAAAACAATTCATTAGAGCAGCAGTGCCTGGCTTTAGCAGAAGCCTTGCTGGGACTGTCCTTCGGACCAAACCCAAACACAGTTTAATACATTAAAATGAACATGCTGGAGGTTAAAATGTCCCTTAAAGAAGCACCATTGAGTTGATTTGGTGTTTGGGAAGGAAAGGGACCTCACAGCACTGCACATTTCTGTCACTGGTGGCTCTGCAGGGCAGTGGAATCAGGCTGTTGGCTTTAGGAAACCAAAGGGAGCTGTGGTCCAGTGCAGTGGAAGAGTTTTTCCCTTGACTTCTGGTTGCTAGGGAATAAATGCTGGGCTGCACAACCCAGACAGTGCTGAGCTGTGCTGTTGGGCATATTCATCACTACCATCCCCACAGCCTTCCAGTTTTCACCAGCTAGCAATCCCTCCTCCTCCAGATTCCCACTAAAAATCCGTGTGCCAAGCGAGTGTAATGTGAGATTGCAGAAACCTCAGTAGGAGCCTGGGATAAGCACAGCCACTCAGGTGATGCAGAATTCCTGCTGCTGTAACCCTTGCTCTGCCTCATTCCGTGTCCTCTGTGTGCTTCTCCTTTCCTTGTTTTGGGGACGTGGCTTCAGCCAGGCTGCCTCACCGTGCACTAAAGACCAGAGGAACATCCTGCTTATGCCAGACGCAGAATCTCAGTGGTGGTTTCACTGGGGTCAGGATCCTGCTCCTGAGACATGCAACTCTCCTGATACCATCTCATGAAGAGTCATCTTCTGGTTTTATTGTTAAGGAAAGTAGAGCATTTGAATTTCATTTGCCTTTGGGTTTGTTTTGCAACTCAGGAGCCATGCTTAGGTTTGTCTTTATTCTTTCCATGTACTGAGGGCACGGGTGGATTCTTGATCTCCTTGGCTGAAAAATGTCTATCTGGGAAAGACACAGTAGCCAAACACGAGGTACTGTCCTTAGCTGGGAGCTCATATTGTCCTGTTGCAAGCAGTTTTTGTAGAAAATAGGTGGTTGATCAGTCTTCTCTTTGGGAATTTATCAATCTGTGAGTGCTGTTGACTCACAGTTATCTCAACTTTTTTCATTTTTCTCCCTGATGTCTTGGATGAAAGAATTAACTTTGGTAATTAAAACAAGTGCAAGTGTTTAGTGGAGGGAGGATTAGTTACAGGTTTTCTGTGTATAATTTTTCCCTTTCCATGTTTCCAGTTCCCAGCCCTGAGGTCTCGCAGACCCTTAGTTGCTCTCATGATTAACTTCCTCTTTCCCTGTTTCTCTTTGGGGTTAGTTCAGAGCTTGCAGGAGCTCTTGCTCAGTTATGTTCCCTCATGTTCTCTGTGTTCAGCTGGGCCTGGACACCCAGAAGCTGCTGTTCCCAGTGGCCCTGCAGGGTCTGTTTTCTGTCACCCAGACTGCAGGACGTGCCCACCGAGGTCACGGAATTTCCCTACGTTTACTCCACTTCAGTCTTCCTAAACCTCCAGCAGTTCCTCATTAGTTCTCCTCCATGCATCACTCTCCTTTTGCAGCCCCAAAATGGGTTTCAGGCCCTTTTATTTTCCTGTTATTTATCTGTCTGTCTGTCACGCTCGCCCATCGCAGCAGATGAAACGGTGGCCTCGCAGTGTGGTGTGTGTTTGAAGCTTGTTCTCAGGGAGCTGGAACTAAACACTGTCAGCAGGGAGGAATAACACACTTCCTGCTCTGTACCTGGCCTTTCATCTCCTCCATCAAACTGCTCCTGGTAATTAATGCTCACAGAGTTTCTAAGCTGGTTTCTGAAATATGTTCATAGTCGTTGTCAGCTGCAGGACAGCATGTCCAGAATCTTCCCATCAACTTCCCACCCTGCTTCTCCTTGTTAGTCTGTCTCTGCTCATCCTAAATCTTGCTTTTCTTATTGGTTGCTCCCTCCTGACCCTCAGACTTTGACAGAGCTTTTGTCTTTGTTATTGTGGCTCACCCCAACGCTGGTGCAGGATGTTTAAGCTGATTTTAGCTTGAAAGCTTTACCTTCTCCCGTGGTTTTACTAACGGGGATATGTTTTGATAAATGCAAGTGAGCAACTGCCTGAAATGCTGTGGAAAGGACCCATGGTACTCCTTTACCAGGCAACATATTACTGAGTAAATATTCTTCAGGCTGTCCCATCCCAGCATTGTGCAGGGTGCTGCTGATCACTGCGTGAATGAAGTGTGTCTTCATAGAACTGTCACAGGATTCTAGAATGGTTTGGGACTGTTAAAGCCCAGCTCATTCCAGCCCTCTGCCATAGGACGTCTTCCACTAGACCAGGTTGCTCCAGCCCCATCCAGCCTGGCTTTCCTCAGAAACCTCACTGGCTATGAGAACCATGGTGCTTTCCCGTCAGGAATCCAGGACTCCAGCCCAAATCCTAGCCTGGTGTCTAACCGGTGGGTAACTGAGCTCCTTTCTGCTGCCTTGATGAAAAGGAGTAAGTCACGAGGGAAAATACTTGCCATGGCTTTGTTGATGTTTATTCTGATACTCTGACTTTATTCTTTCATTTCAACCCCATCTCATAAATCACTTTATGTGCTAAATCACTGTGCAGCTTGACTGGTGCAGGTGCAAACACGTCCTGAATTCCACTCCAGGGCCATTTCTGTCTGTGAAGTTTATATAGACATGTACACAAAGCACCTGGGAATTTTGGTCTCATAGCTTAAAGGGCAGATACCTGCATGAGGTGTTCTTTTCCCCATCTTTTTGCCCCTCAGCCTCTTCCTGCGTCTGGGGCTTTGACGTGCAATCACTCTGGGGGAAAAGGACTTGTCGTGACTGTTCTAACTAACAATTCCCAGTGAATTTACTGGAGAGCGTCCTTCAGAAGCAATTCAGTACATTTTCATGCTGGCGTGGAGAAAAAGAAATCAGAAGTATATTTTAATATTTCCTTTTGTGTGATAGGCAGGTCTTAGGGTTTTGGTTCTCCTGAATAAACTATACTAGAACTTCTGAATTATGGCTTTATTTCCTAGACAGCTTTGTGCCTCAATTGTTTTCTAAATTAGAGATGATTAGTGGGACAGTGCTTGAGAACCAAGGTTTTGCTTATGGCTAAGCAGCGTTTAATGATGATTTAAAGAAATCTCTGCTGTTTATCTCGGAAAGGGGTCACTGTGTTCGCAAACAGAGAAGCAGGAGCCTAACTGATGTCCAGCTAAGCCCACAGTGCCAAACAACTGTCAGGAAAGGCTCTGGAACTGCTCCTGGCTACTGTGTGTGAGGCTGAGACGCCTTTGAGGCAGACACGAGCAGAACAAGCTCATTATGTTTGCTCTGTGGACAGGCCATTAGTGTCTTCTGGGGTTTGCAGTATTTCTGCTGTTGTCTCTTGCCTCATCCATGCAAATGGAGATTTTCCATGCTTGCTGCACGGCTTCGCACCGCAGCTCCGTCACTTCCCCTTGCTGCGGGTTTGTTTCTCTGGGGGATCCTCACCAGAATGATCATAAAACAAATAAAATCATCAGTTCTGCTCTCATAGCTCACCCTGCTTCTTCCTTCCCCTTTTAGTGTAAAAGCTTGGGGAAAGATGAATGGTGTTTGTTTTCCACAGTGTCAGACCTGCTGTCAGTGCACTATAAATAACCCCTTGGGGCTGGGAGTGCCAACCCGAGGCTCCCTGCAGCAGAAAGCAGGATTTGCTGCTACGACACGCTTCAGGCCAGGTGGACAGCGGAAAATGGGACTCACAAAAACCATTTCTCACTGCTTCTCATCCAAGAACATGGGATGATTTTGCACATCCCGATTTCCAGCCCGGCGCCTTACCCGTTAATTCCGGGTGCCTCCCTGACAGACCTGTGCCGTGACACAATACATTGAGGGGGTTTTGCATTGTATTTTATTGGTAAAAGAAGAATTTACTGAGAGGAGAAGGAAATGAATTTGTAAACGGGGCTTTTCCTCAGTAAAATCCAAAGAGCTGTGATCCCCATGGTGCTGGTGAGGGAGAGAAGCCTGGAGATGGGAAGGGCCAAGTCCAAGGACAGAGCTGGCTGGGGGGCTGACCCTCAGTCCAACCCCCAGCTCCACTTCCTTGGGCACCAGCCAGTTCTTCAGGTCAGTAAAACCGTGGTTAAACCCTTCAACAGGCCAGAGGTTTGTGTTCCTTCTTTCCCCTGCCTGGGTCCTTATTTTCCCCTCTGTTTACACATTCCTGGTCAGTTTGCTGCAGACAGCAGCACTCTCAGAAAGCTGACGCGTTTATAATCGAGAAACCTCTGAGGTTTTTCTTCTCCTGTCAGACATGGATGGCTTTTATCCAGCTGACTGCTTTACAGTGCCTTTATCCTTTGCTGGCTTGAAAACATTTCAGATAGTTCCTATTGTTTTATAGACCCTGTAGCTAAAAAACCAAGCTGTGTAAAAACATCTGTACATAGCTGTGCAATAGGCTGCAGACATGTAGGGTAATAAGGCATGATTGCATTCATTGTAGCGTTTGCTCCACTGGATAATCAAATAGAAGCATTCCAGTCGCACACAGGATATGTAAGAGTAAAGGAAGGAAATGAAGGACAGTTGCCTACTGTACTTTCACATTTCTTTTGTCTTGCAGCTGCCAAGACTAAATGCAATTTCGAGAGTGAGTTTTAAATAATGTAGAGATGAGATTTTACTGGTGATAACCAAGAAAACCACACTGGGAAGTGTGCATAAAACTTCCCCATCCCTTCCCCAAGAAGAGAGTTTGACCTGTGCTGGTTTTTTTTTTTCATTTGAATTAGTTTTTTCCCAGCTTTGGTTAATCATCTGGTAACATGACCTAGCATTACACCTAACCCATTTTGCAGGGTGTCTGGTCCTGGCAGGATTTTGCTACACCGAGTGCACTCAATAGACAGAAAGTCACTTTAAATCCTTGGAATGTTGTTGGGTTTCATTTAACAATTCTCCCGCTGCCTCAGCACAAGCTCCAAGCTTTTCGGCTGTGATTGTGCTCCACATAATGCAGATAGGAATTGGGTATGTAACTTTGCAGCACTGAAAACATTCCCCATGTTTACCAGACACTGAAAATGTTCTGTGTTTACCAGGGTGCTGAAAATGCAGTGGGGAGTGTGCTCCAGCCAGCTGTGATCCACTGCAAGCTCATTCCGTGGCTGGAAATATTAATGGCAGGTGCTGTGGGGAAGGTGATGAAATTTTGAGCTGACCCAAGAATGCACAGACACATTCTGGAAATAAATTACTGTCTCTAAATGCATGGCAAAGTGCTTCGAGTTTTACACGTGTGGATTTGACCAGATCTTCCGTGTAGAATACACTGGGGTTTCTTTATCAACTCCTTGCCAGTTTAGATAGGAAGGTGACTATAGATAGTGAAATTTTAGCCTAATTATCACTGAGGGGTGAATATACATAAATGTGGCCGTGTGTTTGTGTATAAACTGTCCCTTGAACAGAAGTGGAATTCCTTGGAATTTTATTTGGGCACAAGGATTCTGCTATATGAGTTTTTAGATTTCAGGTTCAGAATCCTATAATCTGCAAGGGTTTTATCTGGATTAGTCTGACAAATCTTTTTACCTTTTAGATCAGCTGATAGAAATGCATTGAACTTATCAAAATAATAACAGTAAAACCCCTAGACTCAACCCATCAAATACCTTTCTCCTCCTGTAGTCTTTCAGCATGATCAGTAGAATGTGAAGGATTTCTGTGTTTGCATAGCTTGGAATTGGCTTTGTGTTCCTGCTCTGCTTGGTGGTCAGGAGCAGTCAGCAGGCTGAAGGCGTTTGTTGGTTTTGTGTGGTTGTGTCACACATTTCTGTGGGGCTGCTTTGCCTGGGCTGTTTGCGCTCCGGCTCTGCCTGGACTGCTGGGTACACATGGATGTTCTGCTGAGGATCTGCGTGTTGGTTTTGGGAATATCATCCATCAAGCTCCAGCATGTACAGCAATATTTGTGCTGTCGCAGACAAACCGTGTAAACACTGCAGTTATTTATAACAAAACTGGCCAGTGAGTTAGGATACTCTGTGTGGATGTTTTTATTTATTGAAAACAAGTCCATCAGTCTAATCAGGCTTTGTTGTTCTTGAAATGACAGGAAAATAGAAGGCTGAAGTTAGATTTCCATTTAGAATTTTTATTTTGTATCTCTGTTTAAGAAACCTGTACACTCACGTTTCTTACCTTGTGTGCTCCAGTTGGTTTGCTCTACTGGCTCTGTCAGGCAGAGGGAAGATGTTGTCTCCAGCTTGGTCTTGTCTGGGTCCAAGAGTGGATGGAATTCCTGACTGTAGCTCTCTCAGGTTCAGAAATACCCAGCCTGAGTAGCTGGGAAGTGCAGCTGCTCCTGCTGCAAATTCCCTGCAGGAGCCACGTCCTGAGTGGGGTTTGACAGCTGAGGACACCCTGCAAACTGTGCTGCAGCCTCAGGACAGAGCTCTCAGTCAGGGACACACGGATTTGGCTCAGGACTGGAAGTGTCACCCAGGCAGGGACTGAGGAGCTCCTGCCTGTCCTGGGGGTGTTTTATTTAGAAATATGTGGGACTAGGAGAGTTCTGTCCCTGCTGGGAGACCTTGAGCACAAAGCAGTGACGTGAACACACATGCATGAAAATGTCCCCCGGCTCCTGCAGGATCCTGTGACGCTTCTTTGGTGCCGTCCCCATGAGCCTGCGGGGCTGTCACTGCTGAATTCAGTCCATAAAGGCCCCAGGACTGGGGCTGTGCCTTGACTTGTGTCTGTGAGGCACCAGGGACTCTCTGGCTGCTGTCAGTCATCACAAGGAGCTCAGTGGTATTCATCTAAATGCGTGTTTTCTTTCACAGGAGCTCGAGTTTGAACATGAGAGATTTCTTTTTATTAAGTGTGAGAAAGCTCAGGCTGGTCTTTCTTGTAGTGAGAATTTCTCTGTAGCTGGTGTAGCTTTAAAGGGGACATTTTATTTTTGAGTAATCTAGGAAAAAAGGTACTTAAAAAACTAGATCCAGGACATACTAAAAATATCTCCAGCCATGTTACCTCTGAAATTATCCATTGCTTCCCTTCAGTCAGGCTGATGCTGTGATGTGTTCATGTCTGCATAAACCACCCTGTGGGTCATTCCCTTCCTGGGGAGTGGAAGCCAGGATGGACAGCTCTGTTTGGGAACCCAGAGGAGAGGCCCTTTGGGTTAATGGTAACCCAAACAGTTTAACCTGGTGTGCTGAGTGTGCCTGTGCCGTGTGTGGGTTTGTGCTCCTCTCTGTCTCCCCCAGTGATGATTGTTCCCCGCTATTTTTATAACCCATTGCTCAATTTGAATCAAATTTGAGGATATGGAGCTCAGAAATACTAGACTTTTGGAAGGTTCCTGAAAATTAGGAAACCAAGTAGAGGAAGGAGCCGTCTCCCTCTGATGCTGCCGCTAAGGGAAAGATTGCATCACCCACGTTTACATCAGGAGCCCCAAGTGGAAGTAGCAGTTTCTAGGAAATCAAGCCATTAATTTGGCAGCAAGTTTAGGGATTTTTTGTTTATTCTCACCTCCCGTTCCACCATGCTTTAGTGCTCTGCCAGAACAAATGTGCTGACTGTTGGTAGTGCGTGAGGAGAGGAGCAGAGCGGTGGCACTGCCCGCTGACATGGAGGGATCATTTTCACTCCTTGCCCCTGGCAGCAGAGGTATCAGCCGGGGTGGAGGTGCTGGGGAGCAGCTTTTCAACCCAAGTTCTGGCTTAGCAGAGTAACTCAGCCCCACTGACCTTATCGGGCACAGCCCCTGGGTTTGTCAGCCTTGTCAAGTCAGGCCGGGAGGTTAAACCAGCACTCAGCAAAGAATTAAAACAGAGGGGCTGAACCGAGAATTGCTAAATAAGTTTATCAGTGCTGGCTGGCAGCTCGCCAGAGTGAAGCCAGGAGCTTCAGCAGGCCTGGAAGTCAGGATGTGGGAGCTGCAGATGAGAAGTATCACAGGAGCAGTTGGGAAAAGCATCTGTTTGGAGTTTGATCGCTGTGCATCATCCCATTTGCTGGCCTGCCTTCCCTGCAGTCACCTGAGCCGCTCTGCTTTTGCCAGAACAGCTCTGACACGCATACAGCACCTAAAAATAAAATATACTTCAAATATGAATGTGTTTCCAAAGTATAGGTTCATTCAGGTTTTGAGAGTAACGATTGCTTAGTCATTCTGTAAGAACATGGAAGGAATTTAATGGGGAGCAGTGGAAGAATGCCATTCATCAGCAGCACAGGTGTTCAGCCATCTCCAAGACCTTCGGCAGACGGGGCTGACGCTCTCCAGACACTGGAATATTGTTCACTGTACATTGCTGAGCGTTGTTTAACCATCGCAGGAGTGATCCTTGCTCATGAACCCACCCCTGACCAGCATCACAGCAGGGTGAGATAGGCACGGCTCGGGGAAGCTCCTGAAACTGTTAAAAGAATCTTTCCGTTTATTTGCAAAGCTTCATGAGCTCCTTAGTGTTTGCAGCTACAGGAAGGGAACAGCTGGAACTGAATGCTGGACCCTGACTGTTCGCTCTTAAAGCAGATGCTGCTTGGTACAGAGACTCGAAATATTTTTTCTGATTTATTGCCAAGTCTGACCTTGTCTCTTCATTCTGGAAGGGAGATAGTGAGGAATTTAAAGGCTCCAGGATCCCTGCTGCTGAATTCCATGTTCTTTTTTGTTTGGCAGTCTCACGAAAAGCTCTGATTTGGTATTTTTTTCCTTCTTTCTGAATTCAGGCCCTCAGTTGAAGCAGGTGGCTCAGATGAGTTGCAGGGACAAACTGACAAATCCAAAAGTGGAAGTCACAGAACTCACCTGAAAAAAGGAAGACGAAAATAGCCCCAGAGCTGGTTTTGCGACCTTACACTGTTTGCAGAGCTGCAGCTATTGCAGACAGTGCCAGGGTTGCTTTTCCATTTCTTGGAAGTCGGTAACCTGCAGGTGGGAATCCATCCTGAGGACAGGGGTTGGCAGACTGGCACAGACACGTGCTGGAGTGGGGGGCATGGGTCGCTGCCTTTTGCACGTTGTCCTGCTGATGTTTCCATGCACGTGGGCAGGGAAGATCCTGCTTAACTCCACAGCAGTTTGGAAAAAGGACTGGCAGCTTCATCCCCTGAGCCCCATGAGGCCCACACAAGATATTCAAATCCAAATGCCTTCAAGCCCCAGGCAGAGGTGACTGTCGAGGGCCAGCATCCAAATCCTGCTTTGCAGTTTGGTTTCTCAGTTGTTGGTGATGTTTTCTTTGAGTTTGCAGTCGCATGTTCCTGTAGCCTTTCAAAAGCATCAGATCTCTGCAGACTTCTGCCAGATCTGATTCCTTTCTGGTGTGAGATGTCCCTGAATAACCTTGTCCCCTGTGCCTCTCTCTTTTTCCCTCACTATCTTGTATCTCCCTGATTTCCATCCCTTGTTTCTGTACCTGTCCTTCCTTTATGCTCAGTGCCAGGTTTTGCGCACACCTCCCTGCCTGAGTAATTCCATGCCCTCAGACTTGCTCAGTAATTCCTCAAGTGAACCCGTGATGCCAGAGACTCATGACCCAGGGCTGTAGATCCATCCAGCAGTAAATACACACAGACATTCTCAGGGAGCTCATCTTCCCTTCTGATCTTATCTCCTGCCCTCCTTGACCCCTGCCTCCCTCTGAAGTGACTCCCTGCTGCCTACGAGATCAAAGTCATGTTTCCTGAAGCCTTCTGGAAAACCTGTATTATCTCCATTTGCTACTTTTCTGTCCCTGTCTCTTCTCATTCCCTAATGTCTCCCCTTTTCTCTTCCTGCCTTGTTCACTAAATTTGAATTATGCCAGGCTTCTGTATTCTTCCCAGCACTGTGTGTGAACTCTTCCAGTCCAATCCCCAACTGGAATCCCTCTCTCAGATCCACCTGGCCAGCTCTTCCCCTGCCTTCCCTCTTACCAGCTGTCCTAATATATCTTACTTGGAGTAATCGAGCCCATGTAATTCCACATGTGTGTATGAGCATGGAGACTTTCAGCACCATGCAATGATGTCTCTAAACTGCTGGTGAATTATCTGCCTGGATTTGGGAATCAGCATTCAGGAACGGTGGTCTGATTTGGACCAAATATCCTAAAAGCTCCATATTTAACTAGAGAAGCAGGATTGCAGGAAGGAGCTGTGTTTGAGATCGGCATTCAGCAGCAGCCTGGGCTCTGGGGAGTGTTGGGGAGAAGCTCTCTGGAATGTGGCTGTTAGCATATCAAAGTAGAGTAAACACGGAGATGATACCTGGCTTCCTGTGCCCTGGTTAATTAAGGCACTCCTCATGTCTCGTTGGATGGGGAGGATTTATTAATGTGCTGTCATGCAGGGAAGTGATGGTTTGCTGAAAGGAGGAGCCCTTCGTGGCACGGAGGATGTCACGCTGAACAAAGAGCAGATGTCAAAGAGAAGGGAATTTCTTTTATCTCGTCCTTTGCTGTGGTTTCAGATCCCAGTGTTTTATCATAAAAGCTTAGAAAAATAGGGCTGGAAAGACCTTCAGGTGGGCTTTTAGTGCATTCCCTTGCTCCGAGGCAGGATCTGTGGTACCTGTGTCACTGATGGCATCTGCTCCCCGAGGCTGAGCAGGGTGCTTGTTTCCAGCTTCCTCTGAAATCCAGTGAACACCACACCTCCCCTCAGGTATGGTCAGCGTGGTGAATATTTATGTTTGTGATCACAAATCCTGGTGAATGGCATGGGAAGGGAGTGTGGTTTCAGAGATGCCCGTGCCAAACCTCTGAGGGTTTCCAAAGGTTGTCTGCTCTTACAGTGCAGCACAAATAATGTTTTTTAGGCCTTGGTTAAAGGGTCTTCTTGGCAAAAGTGTGGTAGAACATCTCTCAGCTTTCATATCTCACTGCATTTGGTGTCTGGGACAGCTTTTGCTGGTGTGAGTGAGGACAGTTGTCCCTAAATCCAGGAGAGGTCTCCATCTCTAGGGCTTCTCTCCTGTCTGGGCAGCCCCCTCTGCCTAAATCAGTGAATTAGCAGAGTGTAAATCCAGCGCAAATAACCTCAGAAGAAAGCTCTTGCCATCTTGGGGAATGTCTGTGTGTGGGCAAGTTGATAAAGGAGCAGATAAATGATTGATCCATTAAACATGGAAAACCACAGGAGGGTTCCCAAAGCCCCGCAGAAAGACTGAAAGGTAAAGCTGAGGGTTGGCCGCGCTGGGGAGGGGATCCCACGTGTTCCATTAATGGCTGTCCTGCAGGGTGATTAAACAGAGACAAGGAAGATAGCAAAAGCACTCCTTTAAGCTCTGAAGATTAAATCTTGCTGCAGCTGCAGGTTTACAGACACGAAGATGTCTGGCCTCACAAAGGCATTTTTATCAGGAAGGTGCTGAGGAGGGCAGCTGGTTTGGGTGTCAGGTAATTTGTTTGGAAATGGGGCAGTGCTCTCCTGCCTGGGCTCCAGCGGGGGATGAAGGAATTGACTGAGAAGTTCTGTTGAGCTGCAGTGGTGCCATAGCTAAAATTGGTGTGTTTCTGCCTGAATCGCAGTCCTTTCACAAAGATTAAGGTACGTGGTTGAATCTGGCTCTTTCAGTTAGAGCCCTGATGTTGTGAAACCTTATCCAGGGCCACTTATTAGCCCCTTGGGTGTTGTATCAATATGCAATGCCAAGTATCTCTAGTTATTCCTAACAATCAGAACAGTATCTCCTGCCAAAGGTATTGAGCATTTCACTCAGTTGTGCTATAAGGACCTTGTGTTCTGAGGAGTTTATCATTGTGAGCTCCAGAAACATCAGCTGGCACTGTGAATATCAGGGAGAGATTTGATTTTTCAGTCCTTCAGGGTGAGTGCAATGAAAATCAAGACATTCAGAAAGTAACTACTCTTTGTGTTTCAGCTGTTTGTTTTTCTTGCTGGGCTTTTGGGACTCTGGCAGTTGCGTGTACTGGAAGTGACAGTGTTTTCAGAAGAAGTTGTTTTATTGGGCACTACAGGACAGCAGTCTGAGTTCTGGGAAAGCTGTGGTCATGGTGAGCAGAGTTTTACAGGGGTCATGTAGAAATTCAGGACAAGCTGTATTCTCCAAAGGGAGAAGAGGATTCTGTGGTGCTGGGCACATTTGCAATGAGTTGCAGGTACAGAAAGTCAGGCTCTGGTGGGTGTTCTCTGCAGTGGTGGTGGCTCCCATCAGCTGGTCCCTGACATCAGCAGCTCTTCCTGTGTAAATACCTGAGTTCAGAATACTCTGATTTGCCCTGTCATGATTATTAACTTGTTTTCCTACCTGACTGGAGCTGTGTCTCATGCACTGGGTGGTTGCATTGTGATTTCAGTACTTGTGGTTCACAATGAGTGTGTTGTTTCCAGTGTGGTTTTTGTTAAATGCAGTAACAATGAGAATCATTGCTAAGGGAAACAGTTTCCATGCGTGACTATTAAACTCTAATGGAAACCACGGTGTTACTGCAAAATTGACAGAAATTGGCATCTTGGGTGATTACCCAGCATTAAGCCAAATTAATCTGTGCCACTAAAATTGCATGTCCAGCTTTGAATTAGGACGTTCTCATAAAATGAAGGAACAGCTCACCCTGTTCACTTTTATGGATGATCCCTGCAAAGCAGACTTGGACCTGGAGGCTCGGTGGTGACAGCCTTGGCCTGTCTGTGTTGTCCATGCTGCAGAGGGCCCTTCCATGGATACAGTTCTTTTTCACCTGGATACCACTGACTCTGGAGACCTCTGTTTATTCAGCTGGAGAACAGTGTTAGTACCTATCTTGAAGGCAGTTTAGTGGATTTCTTCTTTAATGTTTCGTGAATTTTGGAACCTTTTCTACGTAGGCTTTATAGAAAGGGAAAAGTATTTTTCATTTTAAGTATCACAAGCACTGAAAGATTCCCTTGGTGACTGACTTGGTGTGTAAATACAGGCAGGGCATCTCTGTCAAACGTATCATTGCCATTGAATGGAAAGGCAGAGCATGAATCACTTCAGGGTTTCCTGATTTTACTCGTGTAGGATGTTAAGAGAGGCTGCAGGAATGTAATTGATGGCAATGTGTGAGCTGCACAAATTGAAAATCGTGGGAGGATGAGAAAAACATCAGCTCAACACCAAACGAGTAATGATGGGGAATGGGAGGTTTGCTCTGAGCATGTGGATATGCAGGGAGTCTCCGTCTGTGCCAAGCAGACTTCAGGACTTGGAGTTTGGCTCCCTTCCCAACAGCAAATACATTGAGCAGGAGGAGAGCCAGCCAAGTTTTAATCAAGTAAAAGTTCTGTATCCAGAGGTGGTTGGCAAAAGAAGAGATTAAAGTATTAGGAGTGCAATGAAAACAAGACATTAGAGAGTTGAAAGCTGGAGTACCTGGACAAACCACTTGCTGAGTGAACTCTGCGGAGCCGTCGGGAGGGAGCCCCGGGTGTTTGGAGCAGGACAGAAGGGGAACCCAGGCACCAGGACGCTGCCCCCAGCTCTGCCATCGCTGGGGCCGGTGTGGAACCCCCTCGTGCCTCGCCGCGCTGGTGGGAGAGATGGGCTCGTTGCCCCTGGACATCCTGCCGGGGAGGGCTCACTCGCTGGCAGCGAGGCCGACAGCTGCAGGCTGTTTATGGATGACAAGTTTTTGGAGAAGTGTGAGTTTACACAGTTGCCTGTGTCCCAGGGTTTGCCGTGGAAGTGCAGATAGCTCTGCGTGTCCAAGCCCGAGCACAGAAGTTATGGGCTGTAATTATGTAATTTCTCAGGAGAGAAAGGAAAAAACCCTCCTGCTTGCTAACAGTAATTGGCTTTCCTTTCCCTCTTCCACTGATGCTCCTGCTTGACCTTTTTTACATATTAAAAATAGATTTGTGCTAATTGCTGACAGTGTATGAAAGATAAGGAATTTTTCCCCTGAAGAAAGCCACTGTCTCTATATTTGCAGAGATACATGAGAAGTGTGGGGTTTCTTCAAAAACAAACAAACAAAATTCAGCTTCCTTCCCTATTTTCCATTTTCACACGCACACACCTGTCTCACAGGGCCAGAAGCAAAATTACCAAATAAAAGCATTTCCTCTTCTATTATTCCCAGCCTGGTAGAGCCACGGCATGCCAGGATTTTCGCAAACGTGTCTGAGTTCATGAAGTTTTTATTCCGGTTCTGCAGACTTAAAAGGCTCAGATAAAAATCTGGAAATTTAAGAGGCAAACAGCAGTTTCCATTCATCCTAATGAAGAAATAAATCACATTAATGCAGCTACCAAGGCATTGTGCTGCTCTTGTTGTTGGTAAAAGGTGTATTTTTCTCTTCATATCAGTTATATGAATCATTGTCCTGGGTTACAAAAAAGTTGCTTTTATGTTAATAGTTCAGATGTATTTACTGAAGAACTGGGTTATGTTTGCAGATCAATAATTTATTTGCTGTTGATATTCTGATGAAAGGAATTAATGCTAAAATGTATTGGCCCAAAAGAAAATTACAGTCTTAGGAAACAGTTTGATAGAAAATACATATTTCAATAACGTTTTCAAGGCAAGCTTTTTCAGGCTTAAAATGTGCTACCAATTTGTTATATCTGGCTTGCTGTTCCAGAATGACTCTTCTTAATAAGCACTCAGCAGTTCACGAGCTGGACTCCTTACTGAGTTCATTCCATGTTCTCCAAAGGTTTCTGCTCTTCCAGGATCATGAGTTTCTCTGCCCAGTCCATCTCTGTAATAATAAACTCGTTTTAAATGGCCGCATTTTAAAATTGATCATTGCAGATATTATAAAATGGCCACCCAGGATTCACATTAAGCACTGAAAATAGCTAATAAAAATAGATGACGAAGAGTCTGTAACTGAGCCACAGTCACTGCTTCTTTGACCACTGGTGGATGTACAAGTCCTTAATCATTAGTTTCCCACCTTTGAATCATGAGGGTTTTAGCACAGAGCAAAAACCAAAATAATAATGTGGATATGCCAGGTTCAGCGGGGATTAGAGCCACTAAACAAAAGAATTACTATTTGGGATAATGTATTTGACATTTTAATTGGTATTTAACATATTTTAATGTATTGACAGAATTCTAGATTGTTTTGCTGCACCACCCCTCCCAAAAATGGGAATGTTGCCCCCTTCCATGTCCATCACGGCAATCAGAGACCCAGCCTCGTTTTATGAAAGCTCTCAGAAGGAACTTGGCTTGAATAATTTCAAGCAAAACTGACTTGCCTGATTGCCCCTTGAGCCTGAAATGCAGTTGTTGCTGCTCAGTTAAGACCTCATGGGTCAGGTACAGCCGGGAGAGATATTGGCACAGGGTAATGGAAGATAAAGGTGGAATAATCAGGTCTAGTAGCAGGAATGAAATACTTCTGGTAAAAATCCTGCTCTGGTCACTGCTGCCTACAACTGCTGAAAGGGAACCGAAATATCTCTTCCTGTTCAGTAAAAGTGTCTTTCAGCTGACCCAAATACTTGATTTTTGCTTCCCTTTAGCCAAAAAGTGGCCCATTCATTGGGCCACCGGGTGTGGATGGAGCTTTCAATGTCAAAAATCTTCCTCAAAGAAGGCTGTTAGTTCCTGAGCAACTCCTTGACATCCTTTTGACGATTCTGTGTGTGAAAAGCAAGTCAGTCCAAGAAAAGTGCTGCGATCCAGCCTTTTATGGCCATTGATTTAAAAGGTTCAATCTCGATCTCATTTTTTTTGCATGTGGTATGAATCTGCCCTTTCCCAGTCAGCATTTTTAAAGTGAGCAAGTGTTAGTGCCTGATTTCTGCCTCCACTCTTCGCTGCACGTGCTGAAGTAAAAGGCTGCTGCCCATCCCAGGATTCCATCCAGAACACCCCTGGCAACAAATATCCACATCCTTACTGTCAAAACTCATAAAAAACAGAGCTGGACTTCTTCCACATCTAAAGTTTTACATTTTCACCCTGATAGACACAGCTTTGTCAACTCTGAGAGGGAAGAAAAGGAAAACAGGGATCCTGACTCCATTGCGCAGTCAGGGTCTGCTCCTTCGAGGCAGCTCCCTGCAGCTCCCCTCCTGGGGAACGGTGCTGCCGTGAGGAAGGAGATTCCTTGGGTGCTGTTCAATACAAGCAAAGCAGATAAATCCCCTGTGATCTCCTGAGCTGGCCCTTGGTGCCCTCACGGCGTGCCCAGGTGCGGTGACACTTTCAGCAGGGGACAGCCTGGCTGCAGGAAGGGCAGATGAGGACTGTTGCTTTTCCATGCTGTAACTTTTGAATTCCTTTTTGGCCCCGGCCTCAAACCGTTCGTGGTGCCCACACAAACAGGAGAATACTGTGCATGGATGCAATCCTAAATTCCACTCACTCACAGCAGACTTGTGCCACCTACATTGGCTTTGTGACTCACCAGCAGCACCGTGCCAGCTCTCCTGGCTCCCATGCTCTCGCTTTCTTTCAAGCATGAAAATAAGGGAAAATATAAGATCTTTTCAGAGCCTCTGCTTTATTGTTTTATTCCTTCTCCCTGATTTTATTCTGAAAATCAGGAGAACTCAATTTAAATGCTTGTTCAGGCTCCTTCACTGCATCTTCTAATGCTGTAGTAGAGGGTATTCGTAGTCAAGTTCAGATGAATTTTTGGGTCAGTGAAATATATTTTTGAGACAGTGAAATATATTTTCCAGTGAAAGCAGTGAAGGTGAGTGTGTTTTACTTATTTCCTGTCTGACAAAACTCTGGACTGATTCTTCACTAGGATGATGAAGAAACTACTCAGATGATTTTGTATGGAAACTGCGTGAATATTTTTCGTTCTGGTTGCATTTTTCATTACTTTGATTGTTACTGCTGCGTGTTCTGAGTGAATGAGCTGTTCCACTGGTTTTGATGGGCACACTCTCTGTGTTTCTGTTGCAGGAATTGCTTACCTAGGAGGTGTCTGCAGTGCCAAGAGAAAGTGTGTTCTTGCTGAAGACAACGGTCTCAATCTGGCGTTCACAATTGCACATGAACTTGGGCACAAGTAAGAACTTGTCCTTGTTTCCTTCTGCCACTTTTATTTAAAGCCAGACAAGTGCAATTACTAGCGTGGTGTGTTTGCTATGATTTCATAACTTAATTTCCAGGAGGCTTATGGAAATCTCCGTTTTAGCACACATAAATCTTTCGAGTTGATCTTCCCCTGTTTTCAGCTCTCTGCTCTGATTCTGAGTAGCACAAAGAGGCCTCATTCTCTTCAATGATTGACAGTAATAGAGACAAATTCTGCTTTTCTTCACTATGTAGAACAGGCCCACAAAACTGACATCAGCTTCAAAATCTTTGAACTCGCTAAGTTTTCTCTGAAATTCAGGTGTCCGTGTCAAGGACTTTAATAGTTAAATAGTTTGGTAATGGTTTCATCTCTGCATGTGGAGTAATCTGCTGTGACTGAAATGGTAAACATCAGTATTTTGGAAATGCCCTTAAGCAGAATTATTTGATCAACAGAAAGAAATCCTATAACTTGATTTATCAGCTCAATCACACCTGAGTAACACACTTTGAACACACTGGAAAAAGCAGGAAGGAACGTGATAAATCCTAGACAGAAATGTGCAGAATGAGATTACTGGGTACTTTCTGCAGGTGACTTTGGAGCCTCTTTAAAGCTGCCTATAAATACCCTGTGGGCAGAAGAAAACAAAATTGACTGGAAGAGTCAGCTGCATCCTCTTAGTGCAGATAATGAGTTAACCAAGGGTCAGCTCCACATTTGCAGCTCTCCAGGCCCAGTGTCACATGCACTTATTCATCATAATGATGAGATTTTTCCCCTTTCCCTCGACACCACTCTGCTTGCAGTGGAAGGTACAGAACCAGACCAGGAACGACGTTACACAGGGGGCAGGACTGTGCCTGTGGGGTTTTCAAGCACTCCTTCCCTCAGCCTCAGAAGGAAATCCCCGCTTTGTTCCTGGAGTACGAGGCTGTGCCTGAGTTTTGTCTGCACCCTTCCTACAGCTCACATGTCTGGTGTATCTTCCTTTTCTGCAGTAAGAAGTATTTCACAGCTAAGTCAGAGCCAATGTAGCGTGTTCAGGTTCTGGCCAGTCTCATTCCATGAGAAATAATTACTTTATGGCAATGTAGTTCAAAGTTGCACGGAGGATATTTAGGTTACCTACCAAAAATGAATCTCCTGTTCACCCTCCAGTGACACAGAAGGCAGCTGAGCCAAACCGAGGGTGGTTTCAGCAGAAATGAAGGACATTTGGTTTTGGTTTTATTTAAATTACATGCCAAGATGTTAAACTGAGCCTAAACTTAATAACAAATTAACCTGTGGGTAATGCTAAGGGAAATTCAGCACTCATCTTTGGATGGGCCAAGAGCAAGAGGGAAAAATACTTGAGCTGCAGAAAATCCAGCTGTGTGAAAGAGTGAGACTGGTCTGCCCTGGTGTTTGCCAAGTTTCTCAGCAGAGCTGACAAGCTTCCTTCTAATAATGCCTTGCAAAAAAATCCCCATCATAAATAGGGGATGTAATGCCTTCGGACACAGCTCTCCATCTGGGCAGAAAACTGCGAGCTCCATTTTCTTTTCTGAGGGCAGTTTTGGTGGTAGGACCATAATGTCTTTCCTCTGCTGGTTTTCTTTCTTTGCCTTCATCTTGGAAAACTCTTTCAGGAGTACTGGAGGGGTGTGGGGGTCTGTAGGGCCAGTTTAGGGACCCGAGGTATCCAGGTAACGTGGCTTTGGGAGGGCACAGGAGCCAGGCAGGCTCTGGCTGGAGGCTGAAGAAGCTGTTGGGAGGATTCTGTTGCCACAAGTGTTTGGGGACATGTTCCAGGTTATCTTACTCCATAAGGAGCTGCAGTTCTCTGTGACAGAGTGGGGCAAACCCTTGTTCCCCCTCTGCCTTGCCAGAAGCAGCAGAATCAACCCCCAGTGTTGCCAAACCGAAACAAAGGGGGAAAATTCAATGTCTGTCACCCTCCAGCCTGAGCATCCAAATCATCCCTCTGTGCTGTCACCCACCAGTGGCCGGGCTGCTTCTTTCAGCCTCTGGCCAGTTGAGTGGTGCCTTTCTGGAGGTCAAGAGGAGTCTTTTCATGGACCTTACAAGGTGTCAGGCCTCATTCTGCTGCTGTTGAACTGCAGTCGGGTGCTCTGAGCAGTCCTGTTTCAGCACATCTTGTGCAAATAGAAGAATTCTTTGCAGACTTTACTTACAAACTCAGAGTTTTTGAGTGAAGTGTAAGGAAACCCATTGCAGACATGAACACAAAGAAGCTGACATGAGCTTTAAAAATGAAAACCAAGGAAAACTAGGTGCAAGTTTCTTAATTTAAAACAAAATCCAATCAAAACTTACATATATATTGGCAAAAATATAAATTTCGGAGAGCCATAATTTTGAGCTTTATTGAAGTCTGATTTCCTTATGAGTGTAGAAAAGCTGAGATTTATTATTCTTTCCCTAAGACTAACAAATGTCTGTGGAGATCACAAGCCCAGTTTGGCATTCACAGATAGTTTCTGATGTGGACTTTGGAAAAAGTGAATGGATTACTAATTGATGTGTCAGATTCCTAATCTGCCACTAATGTCATTTGGACTGGCTGCAAAAAACACTATTCCGGACAGCTGCACTGTGAAAACACGGAGACACCGTTAAATGGGTCCATTAGGAGGAAATAGGTCCTGTGAAAGTTAAAGGATGAAAGTTCATCTTCGGTATTAACCTGTGGAGTTGTTGCCCGATGATGGGGTGAGTGATGTGGCTTCTGTATTTAAATTTTCAAGTCTTGTACTGATAATTTTGGTCCATGGGCACAAAGGGAGCATCCATCTGTAATTAGACACAATTTTTTTACACAGGATCCAGGAGGAGAGCCTGGCTGTTACAGAAGGTAGCAGGCAGGGAGCCCAGGGAATGTGTATTGAGGCTGCAAATTGTAAACTTCATCCCACATGAGACAGGACCCTCAGCAAGTCTTGTTCCTTCAGTCAGCTGGGTCAGTAGTGGATGTCTTTTAAAACAGCACACTTGAGGGTAACCACAGTTTGTGGGATTTTATCCAGGGTTTGCTGGGTGGAGTCCTGACCTACACAGAAGGGAAGACCCAGGGATCACAGTGATCACTGAAGTCTTAAAATGTCCAAGTCTGAGGTCTTCATATTACAAACATAATATGAACCCTGAGCATTTCTTACTCTCATCTTTCCTCAGACTTGCAGGGCATCAGTAAAAGCTTAAAAGTGCCCTACTTTTGTCACCAGGATCCTGACTGGTGCTTCCCCCCTCCTCCTCCATGAACTGCACCAGTGTGAGGCTGATCTGAGGTTCACACCCCAAAGGCCACCCTGAACTTGGAGGAAAACAGTGCCACTTCCCCCCCTCCCAGTTCTCTCTTTGCCTACAGCAGTGACTTTGTTACCCTTTTCAAGTCCTTCTCCAAAGAAAAAGTCAAATAAGTTTTTGAAACAAAAGCCGGGATTCATCCGTGTATCCGTTATCCGCGAGCGGAGCGGGGTGGGCTCAGCCAGGGGTTTCTCAGGACAACAATGGCAGCTTTGTTGCCATTGCTGTGTCTCTCAACAGCCTCGGCTTTCCTGTTGTGGGCCGGGGGCAGGCCTGGGTGAGGAGGGCAGGTTCCATTCATGAGCCAGCGGAACCTGGCACTGCCTGCCTGGGGAGGGAGTAGCCGGAGGTGGTGTGGCTGGGAGCCACGCTGGGGCAGATGCCCTTAGGACAGGGGATTGAAATCAACTGACAATGAGTGAGGAGCTGCCTCTTGCCAACAGCCTGAAACCACATGGCCTCACACTCGAAGCTGAAACAGATGAGGACAAAAACGAGTCCAAAGGTAAAAAGCCCATAATGCACAAACTAAACAGCTCAGGGCTTGGAATCAGACAAGGAAAGGGTTTGGAACCAGCAGGTTTCTCTCCAGGGTGATTATTTGCTTTAGATGGTAAGTATTGATAGCTGCAGCTTGGTTAAAATGACTTCAGGGTGCATAATTATTTGCTGCATGATGAAGTATGGCCTTTGTGGTGTGTCTCAAGCACCGAGGTGTTGCGGGTAAGGGAGAAGCACTTTGGATGTTCCCTTTGTGGCCTGATTCGTGCTGGTGGACTTGTCAATAAACTTGGTCTCCCTGAGCACCCAGCAGAGAGAGAGATCCATGCAAATGTGCCAGAATGTGAAAATACTGCAGGCGGAGGAGGAACGGCCCTGAGCAGAGCCCAGAGGTGCAGAATGATGCCCTGTAAGCAGATCCCAGCTGTGGAGCAGCCATTCAAGATTCCTGAGAACCAGCCAGGAAATTATCCCCCTTCTCCCCTGCCCTGCAATTTATAAAGAGTTGGTCATAATGCGTTTTAAAAATGCAACGTTTCACGTGGGAGCTGAGGACATCCCTCTAAATGTGACAGCTCTGTGCACACAGGTAATGCTGCAGAGTGCACACTGTGCTGACAGAAACCTGTTTCTTTTTCTGGAGCAGCCTGTCCTGTGATTCCAAACAGCCAAATCGTGGTGGTGGGGCAAGGGCCGGGGGTTCTGGAAACCATGGAGAAATGGAGGGACCTCTGCAAAAAATTCTCCTGTTATCCTGGGGTTATAACATTTGGGTGCAGGATGTGGGAGCTGAGGAGCTGTTCTGAAAGAAAAAATTCCAACAACCTTCTGTCTTTTTCAGAGCAGCTCAGCTCAGTCTGGCCCTTGAACTCAGGGCTCTACCAAAGGAGTGTAGTTTCTGTCCTGGCTGACTTTAAACATTAACCCTGGTTTTTTTAAAAAAAACCTCTCACCTGGGCTTCTTTTTTTCTGTGTTCTCTGAGTTAGTCCCACATTTATCAGGCAGGTTCTGCCTGACCTGAATTTCTGTGGAACCTTTTTCTTTGTTGCTGTTGCAGAAATACACCAATGTGTCCCCAGGTTACTCTTACCTCCCAAGCGACATGAAAACCAACATTACTGAAGTTGTAGAATCAAATATGCAGAAGCACCAAAGTCTCAGTGTCCGGGTTATCCAGACAGCTCCAGTTCTAACTCTACTCCCTCTGTGCTGCAAATGAGGCCAAACTTCTATTCACAGGGTAGGATTTCAGCATGTAGTTAAAGACTTTACTTTAACACATGGCCACAGGCATCTTATTCACTCCTGTGAATTAATGTTTTACTACAAGAGAGAGCTGTTGCAGAGGCGTCCCTGCTGTGTGTCCGTAGGGTAACATGCGGGTAGGGATGGGATGGCAGGATCTGGGTACACCTCTCCAGTGGCACTGCTGGCAGTGGGGAGTGGAGATTCTGCGTTGTGCTGGGGAGCTGTGCTTCCCTCTGTGCCTTCATACGCCCTGTGTGGCCATTCTGACCGTGCTGTGTGTCAGCACTCACATCTCTGCATTCGGAGAGGTGGAAAATCAGGGTCAGTTGGATCCCAAGGAGCACTGGAGCCAGAGGCAATCCCATGCAGGCTTTATTCTAGGAGCTCAGGTATTAATGACATTGCTGCACCGGGGAGTTGGATTCAGGCAGTGCTTGCCCCGACTCTGTTCTCCTGGTGCCAGAATCCCCCCTTTAAATCTCACAGGAGGATGTAGCTGTTCCAGGCTCAGGAGTACTGGGAGTGACTGGCTGCTGTGTAGACATACCCTGCGGCTGGCCAAAAATGCTGGCAGCGCTCCGTACCCACCCTGGAGTTGCTAATTTTATTTTCTGCCATTTGTGTTGTAAATCTGTTGAGGAATGTCTCTCTCTCCGTGTTCCCAGGCTCCCTTTTCGTGCTCCCCTCCTCCCAGGTTTCATTCTTCTTCCACAGATAATTGCAAGCACATTTCCACAGCTGAGTTGCCCTTCTCTGTACAACTCCAAGGGACATAATGGAACACTGCCTGTTTCATCACATCTGCCTGTACATCACAGTGCTGTGATCTAACCAAAGCAGTTCTTTAACATCAGTTTCTGCTTCTGAGAAAGAATAGGGATATCCTAAAATTCCAGGAGATGCTTCTTCCACTTTTGGTAACTCACTGAGGGGCCTGTTTTAGATAAAACAAATTATTATTATTATTATGTACCTTAGTAGCTTGATAAATTTCTGAAAAGCATGTCCTGAGTTAGGCAAAAGGAAGCAGAGATCAAAGACAGGTTTAAACATACTAAAAAAAAATCAGTGGAGACTTCTGCCAGCATAGATGGTGTGGCCTGGGGAGGAGGAGGTGGTGGAGCAGCACTGCACAGAAGGTTTGTTGGCCCACTGTAACGCAGTACGGGAGACCTAAGCAAGGTAATTTGAATCCCAGAAACAGAAGATCCCTGTGGTATTATCCTTGTTTGGGCAGGTTGTTTTTGCAATGACAGCGGGATCATACAGAGAAAAATTAAAAAAAAAAAAAGAGAAAATCACATACAGAAATCACACAGAGAAAAGAAGATTGGGGAGGAGAAATGGAGAGATCTGGTGGTATCATGTGCTCAGGGTTTGGGCGTGGTTTTTTAGTTTTATGTAAAGCTGCAAGATATTTCCAGGTGCATTTACTGAACCTGCTAACCCTGGCACGGTGGCAGGGTACCTTCCCACTATCATGATTATCTATTTCACCTTTGGACCACCCAAATTTGATCGTTTATTTACAGTACTGGAATGTAAGAACATTGGAACTGGGCGTGGGAATGTCCACGTCCCGTTGCTTTCTGCACTCTTGTGGCAAACATTCGTTCTGGGCGAGGGTTTCTATGGTTTTACTCTCTGCTTTGTGAAAGATCTCTGTGTAATCCCTGGGGAAGCAACATTCCCTTGCAGCCCCTCTCATTTCTTTGTTTTTGAGCATCTTGTACAGCTTTACTTCACATCATAAAACTGCACCCAACAGGCGAACGGCAGAAACGCAATTTTCGTTTAATCAATAGCTTTGTAGCCTCGCCAGCTCTGCCTTTCTTTCCGAAGGCTTGCGCTGCTGAGTAAGCCAGGCCTGTGTTAAGTAGCTGGCCCGTAATGATTTGGCAAATCTTGCATCTGCTTCCTGCCACGAGGGTTCTGGTTTCACACTCCGCTGGCTTTGCTGGCAGCAGCCTGGTGCACCCAGTGACCCAAAACACGGGGACAGTACAAGTCCTCATTGTGCAGCCTCCCGCTGCACACCAGCACAGGAAATATTAGGTTTGTAAGTGCCGTTTACCAAATAATAATTTGTTTTTATACAAGGGCAGCGATCTAGATGAAATATTTACTTTTCCACGAAGCAGTTGGGTTCCAATAGCCTGTAACCCGTGCTGTCTGCCTGGCCTGCTGAGTTCAACAGGTTCCAGGTGAAAATGACTTCCCGAGCTGGGGAAGGTGATAAATCCCAGACTGTCACTTGGAAAAGCCTTTGCTAGTAAGTCAGCAGCAGCAATGCCAGTGGAAATGTGGTTCCCTTCAGCTGTTACGTCAGTGCGAGGCTGTGCTGGGGTAGAACAGGGTTGGCTGCCTCTTGGCCAACGGTTGTGTTGGGAAATAAAATTCAGCAAAAAAGAGTTTACTGGAGAAATTAACTAAACAGGCCTGCTTTGCTGTCACTGATCCCTTTCCATTTGCAAAATCCTCCCTGCATCAGATGCCGGGCCTCTTTCCATTGCTGGATCCAGCCCAGCAGGGAGTTTGTTGTCTACGTCTTTACTTGAACCCCAGTTTTCAAGAAAAAGAGAATAGCCCACAGATTTCTCAGTTTTCTGCTTTTGCTCTTGCCTAGGTAAAGCAAATCAAAGCAAAAGGAGTCTGATCATAATGGTTTGCTCTGACTTGCTTGAAAAGTTTCATTCCTGCTGAGCTCTAATTAGCTCAGGGCTTTAAAAATGAGTATTTTTCACTGCACCTTCTTTCTGTGCTCCACAGATGCTGGGAAACTCATCTTATTCACCAGATCTTATCCACATGTGGGACAGTTTGACCCCTCGGGAGTTTCTCATGCCCACCCTGTGGTAGCTGTTTCTCACCTGCCAGTGACAGCCCAGATCCTGCCTGGCTCTTCCACCTGCTCCCGCTGGGCTCCCTTCCTGCCACCCCGCTGCTCGCCAGCGTCGCTCCGGAGACGGCTGATGAAGGGCCAGCTTCTAATCTAGGTTTTAATTATTAATTTTAATTGCACGCAGTAAAACTAGGCTGCAGGATAGAGAAATGCTCCCTAGGAACAGTTTGCTCCTTAGTTCGGGTAGTGTCTGTGCCTAGGGAAAGGATCTTTCCTTCAAAGGAAAAGCACGGCTTCCTTTCTTCCTCCTGAAAACACAACCACCAGCACTTTTCAATGGGGGAATTCTTCCTGTCTGGTTCCTCCTTTATCTCAAGCAAAGCTGCTTGCTGAGTAATTTGGGGTAAATTTAGTCCAAGAAGGCAGAACTCTTCCCTAGAATTCATCATGAATCACTATGGTCAGCAGTGGTCGAATTTTGATAAAAATGAGGATTGTCTGCATTTAGTAGCTTTAAAGGAATGCTGCAAACTGGATTTTCCTACAGGAACATTATAAGAATGACTTTGTCATCAGCTTTCCTGCCTGTGTGTGCAAGCATCACCTCCCACCTATTCATTGGAAGTATCGTCTCCAGTGGGTATAATTTTTTACCTTTTTCCCCATTATTTCACTCTGTTGTTGACACATTTCCAGTACTAATCCGGATATGATCCTGAGGCTTCTCTCCAATCAAAGAGAAAGCCAATTCATTTGCTTAGGAAAATATATTCGTATTTCCTTCTTATCCCTGAAGTGCCACCCTCGATTGCTGCAGCTCCTTCTGAGCTGTTTCTGGTGTGTGTTCAAGTAACCTTACCAGCTTTACCAAACGTGTCACTGCAGGAGCCCCTCTGAGCACAATGAACAGAATCTCACGAGAAAAGCTCATGCACGGCTCCAGGAAGCTGTCCCCGGTGAAATGACACACACCCTGCACCTCTTATCAGCTCTTGACCCTCTGAAACAGCATCTTCTTAGGAAAATAACAGAGTTTTTTCTTTCTCTGTAATTTGTCTTCACTTTAACATGTTCAAGGCAAAGTTATTCAAAGCAAGAGTGTCTTTTCAAGTCACTTTTTACTTTCCTCAAGTCACTTCCTTAGAAAATATGAAAGCAAACTTGACTTTATTAGCCTTGAGGTTTGTAGGCAACCAGGCACACCCACTACCCAAAGAATTTCACTTCAGTATTGGTATGAACATATAATTTCCAAATTGCTTTGATACCAAGCCATAATTTGCAACATTCCTGTTTGATATCGTGTCTCTCCCTGCTGATAAAATGAGTGAAACTGAGATAACTTGCTGAACTTCTACAATCATTTACAAACAGCTAAGGCCAGGTGGTTCTGGTGTTATAAATTATTTTTCCAGCTGAACCATTATGAAAAACCCCAGGAGTTTAGGGAGCTGGTGTATGGGAGTGCCACGATTGGAAACAAAATTTCTATAAGGAAAGGGAGGAGCACTTTGACAAAGATACCACTGGAAATGCCATGTCCTTACAGCAAATGTCTTCAGCTGGATTGGAGCAGACTGATCCATAGAACTGGATCATGCATTTCCTGTGCAATGTTTTTCCTAGTCAGTTCTGGTGGGTTTTTTTAATTTTTGGAAGCAAAAGTGAGCCCACAGGTTTGTTACTGTCTGCTGCAGTCACCTGTTGTATTGTGCATCAGTGCAGGAGGGTCACATAAGGATGGATTTGTTCTTGCACTGAATCTGGGAGCCCACAGTGATTGACAGTGTGGACCAAGAAAAAGGATGAAGAATATTTCTGTGAAAAGGACTTCTGCTCTGAGAACCATGAAACACATACCCACTGCCTTGTCTGGGGACTGCAGAACACTTGGTGCTGGTAGAATCTCTATATTACATTTACTTCACACCTTTTTGTCTTTTGATGTTGTCCATCCCTTCATTCCCACCTCCAGTAATGGAGAATTCATCTCCCAGCGTGGGGAAGGCAGCCAGCATTCCTGACTCCCACAGCGCATTCCCCAGGCTGTCCCGCTTCCCCAGCGCTCGCCCGTGGGTGGCTTCCTGATGGGGCAGAGCGTGGGACATCTGGGTTACTTGTGCTGCTCGGATTTGGCAAATATTCCACACCAGCTCTCCCCTCTCCCTGCCTTTCTTTCGAGGGTGTCTTGTGTTGTAGCTCTGCATTCAGCTTTGGCACTCAGTCATTCCGTGCAGTTGACTGGAGGCTTTCAGTGGTTTCACAGGAGTTTTGGAAAAGTGACTGCACACAGAGCTTCCCCTGGGGTTTCTGCCACTGTGAGTGACAGGGCCGTCAGTGCTCGCTGAGCTTTTGTCTCTCTTCCCTCGTGGGTGGGAAATCCCACCCAGCTATCCCAGGGTTTGGTCTTTTTTCCATGCTACAATTTATATTCCCTTTTCATCTGAGGAAATGCATGTCACATTTTCTGAGGTCTCGTTCTCACCCACTTCAGGCAGTGCTGAAAGCAAACAGCTTGTTACCCTTCAGCTTGTTCCTTCTGCTGTGCCCCGGGGTGCTTTCCAAAAACAAGGAGCTACAGATGGAGCACAGCAGCCTCTGTGGAATGAGCAGTCCTTCTCTGCCCACCACTGGTTCATTCATAGTCACTGTGCTCCTTCTGCAGTGGTTCCCTGTGTTCTGAAACCAGACTGAAGCAAGCGAGAAAGAAAGAATTTTTTATGTCCAAGAAGTGGATTTAATCTCTTGGAGGGCAAGGAAACAACTTAGTGCAAACATTTTCATGGAGACTTCCTCAGATAAATTTATTCTTAGTTCAGGGTCACAGCTCAGCTGTGCTCATGACAAATAGCCAGTGTGAGATAAGTGATTCCCAGTGGAGAGTCACTGAGCCGTGTTTTCACAGTGAGTGTTTTTGGATATATCTGTGTTCACCTCTTCAGCAGGGATTGACTGAAGGAATTAAAGCAATCCTTGACTCCTACTGATGCTGTTGTGTCAGAAACCTGCTGGGTGTTGTTGACAGGTATCAAAGCATGTGAGAGGGTGTAGAAATGCTCAGCATGTGGCTGAATGCCTGCATGGAGATGGGATAGTGCTTTTAGGACAGAGACAGGAAAGATTCATGTGAGATGCTGAGTGGATCTTGGAAAGGAGGGAGTACTGAGATCAGAAGGAAATAGGGTGTTTTCCTGATGCTGCTTCTTCAATGCCGAGTTTCTGCCAATTTTATTTGTGTATATATTTTGATCAACTTTAGCATTTTGTAGGACTTGGTTTTTGACGGAGCTGCCCCTGCAGGCTCAGAACCTGCCAGCTCCTTCCAGAAACTGTGAAGCTTTTTCAGGAAGAGTTTGATCTGCAGGGGCCACATCCTAGAAATCAGAAGCAGTGGAGGGGAGACCATTGGAATGGTGGATGTTCAGTTGCATTGCAGCTGGATTCCTTCATTCACCAGAGGTGTTGGAATGCATCAGGCAGTGCCCGTCCTGCTGTGAATCTCCCCCTCTGTGAAACAGCAAGGGCTCCTCAGAAAGAACACCATGAGCAAAGAAGGAAAAAGAGTCAATAGTGGGAGCATGTGATGTTGTTGCCGGGGAGAGGATCCTGAGATGATTCACCCAGTTCTTCCTGGCCTTGGTCAGGAAATGGAAATGTCTGATGTTTATACCTGTGGGATTTTAGATAAAATGTTTGAGTGCAAGACCACAGTGGGTGTGCCTGCTGTGCCACTCATGTGCTCTTTGTTCCTGCCACTCCAGTCTCATGTTCTATCTGTCCCAGCCATGCCAGTTGCATGTGCTGTCTGTCCCAGCCATGTCATTCTCATGTGCTCTCTGTCCCTTGAGGCTCCAGCTCGTACTTTGCTGCCTTCCAGATTCCAAGGCGAAAGAGCTCATTCTTTTTAAATGAAAACCATATCATAAAGGGCTGGATCTGTCATGCAGCTGAATAAACCACAGCTTTCCACACTGTTATTCACCATAGGCGTTCGTGTGTTCTCACTCGCTGTTGTTGACTTCTTGGCTGCTTGATGAGTAGATAACCATATAAAATATCTGGTTACTTCATTACTGGAGAGTGACATAAACTTGGTTATGAAAACAAAAGTCCAGTAGTCATGGCTCCCTTTAAATGTTGACTCTCCTGATTAAAAAACCCCAGAAGTGCAGCACCCATCCTGAACACCCCTGTTCTAGATAACACTGTGTACACAATGACCAGCCTTGGTTACTTCAAATGCTCTAAGTAGGATCATCTCCTTCGTTTCATCACAGCTCCCCAGAGTGCTCCTGACAGTTTCTGGGATAGCCAAAGCATATTTAAGGAGCAGTGTTTACGTGTTTGAAAAGCAGAGGGTGTAAAAGCCTGTTTTCCATTAAGCCAACGGCCTCAGTGGCTGCTGGTTTTGTAGGAAGGTTGCACAAGATGTTTCCTTGCCTCATCCCTCAGTGAGAGCTCAGCTCACCTCAGCATTTTCCCAGGATCTGTTAGTTTGTCCGAGCCTCCCTTGGCCCTCTTTGACCTCGCTGGCTGTCTCTGCCTCTCTTGGGTTGCTCTGCAGAGGCATCACCTTCCTGGGTCACTCTCTCAAAGTTACTGTCCTCCCTTTGCACTGCAGCTCCTGTTACAATTCCAGCTCAAATGAACACCCCCACTTCCCTCCTTCCTCTGCTATGCCCTTTATTCTCAACTGGATGGAAACCTCATAACTTGCAAGATGATCAGCATTTTATATTGAACTGTTCAACATGTTGAACCAGTTCAGAAGTAGGCATCTTTCCAGTGATGCAGCTTCAATTTCAAATATTAATAAAAATTCCTAGCGCTGAACTCGGTTTGGGAGCGGACAGCTCACGGGCTGGATGCTGAGGGGTGCTGTTTCCCACTCGTGGTTCAAACCCAGCCCAAGGCAGGAGCTGCTGAGGACTGTTGCTGTACATCCTCTGCTTAGGGACCTGTGTGGATTTGAGTTTCATGGCCGTGTTTGATGTTCTCAGCTGCCAGCCATGCACCCCATGTAACCTCTTTCCACACCAGCATCTTCCTTTGTGAGTGGCACTGGATGCACTACAGAGATGGGATTCCCTTCTCAAGCCTTCACAGGAGGTGGGAAGGGGAGGAATTTTGTCCTTCAGTTACATCCTTCATGTGGAAAAACAGATGGCATTTGTGCCTGTCCAGATAGCTGTGCTTCCATGGGGCACTGTCACCCTGCCCACACTGACAGGGCAGAGCAGATCAATTACAGCTCCCCTTCTCGCTTCCCTCTCCCACTCTGTGAGGATGTTGTCCAGTCTGCCCTCCCTTTGCATTTGTATTTCTCCAGTGGGTTTAGAAAGAAATGTTGTGCTTAATCCTGGCCCTGCATTTATTGCTGGATTTCTTGTGGGTGAGTCCTGGCAAGCTGGGTCACAGGGAATGACTTCTCTCATATTCTGCTCTGGGAAGGTCAGTGGTGCAAGGCTGGTACTGCCTGTAGCTCAGAGCAGCGTTCCCTCACAGGAACAAAGCCTTTAGGAGAGCATCTGCAGGGTAAGGCGTGTTACAGGCAGGGAAAGCATGCTGTCCAGCAAGCAAATATCAGCCAAAAATGTCAAAACCTTAGTGGTCCCACTGAGCTTTTCCCTTGGAGCATGAGGTATCACTGCCTTCTCCTGCCCCCCCTGTATTTGGGATACAGCTGTAAAGGGCTTTTTGCTCAATTCTCTGAGTCCCTGTTGGTCGGCAGGGCTGGCCCCAAGGAGCTCTGCCTGTTTAATGTGTTGCTGAGCTTACACAGGCACAACCCTTTGTGAGTTGGTTCTTTGGAAGGACTGCTTTGGATTTCTGTCCGTGAGAGACACCCCACTGTCCTCATTTCCTTCCTGGCAGCTGGGTGTCCTCCCTGCCCTTTGGAGAAGTGCTGGCTGAGGTAAGTCCAGTTGTGTGGACAGCAATCAATTGTTTGTCATGCATATTTAATAAGCAGCTGGGGTGACAGCCAGGACACCTTGGGTAGCCTCGATAGCCACGAGTTTCTAAAGTGATCCAGCGTTTGACTCACCCTGAATTATTTGCAGGCAAGTGGAATGGTTTGACTTTCAGAGGGAGGTGATGGAGGTGGTCTTACTTCGTGGCATTTCAACTTTTGGGTGTCTTTTTTTCAGGCTTTCCTTCTTCATATTTCTTTCTTTCATTTGCTACCCCTTTTCTGAAGCAAAGCTCTGCTGCTGCTGCTGGTATTTTCTACCAAACTTACCTCTTGCCCCTACTTATTTCTCTCCCTGCGCAGGGAGAGTGAATGATAACAGTCCTGGGGATTTCTCCAGTGTCTCTTACCAGCCAGAGTTGCAGCTGTTAAAAAGATTTTAAGCATCTCCTAAATCAGTTTCCCCCAGCCCTTGGCATTATCCTCTAACTCAGATTTGGGGTTTTTATCGAGGGTCACCGTGGTTCTGGTAAGGATTTGTGTACATGACCTCAAGAGCCTTGGAGGTGCAGCAGGGCATTGGAGACAGTAGGAGGCTTTCCACAGGCTTTGGTGCACTTTGGCTCAGGCTTGTAAAGAATAACAGGAAACACTGGAAAACGCACCAAGGGTAAACAGAGCAGTTTAGTTACATTAACTGTCTAGAGGAGACGCTCCACTAATGACCCAGACAAACAAAGCAAGTGCATTCATTCAGCACTGCTGTGGGAAAACAGAGGGCTGATAATTGAGTTTAGCTTAAAAGAGTTATACAAGAAATTGGCCGGCTCAGGCCCAGAGTGTAGTTCTGGCATCCTGACCCAGTTCTGATTGCTGCACAGGCTTCAGGGAGGCCAGAGCTCCCAGAGGCTGCATGCTATTTTTTATTCATAGCAGCGCTACTTTAAAGCCTTGTTCTCCAACAGAACTGCATCAAAGAGATCTGTTGTTGCTGCCTCCCTGTGACTCCTGATCAGATTTGCCTTGCTGTGATTGTGTTAACAGTCAGGACTCAAACTGGTCAGCCAGCTTGTTTCTGGCCTCGCACATGATGAGCAACAACAGTAAATGTGCTGCAGGACTCCTCCGGTGAGGCCCTGGTGTCTTTGACTGGTAACCAATGCATTATTTATGTAAGGAGAGAAGCTGGAGTGTGAAACCAGAGTCCCAGGGTGCTTGCTCTGAGTAAACACTGGATGAAAGGAGTTGCAGAGGTGACAGTCTGAGCTGTCCTTGCTTGCCTTTGTGGCATCTCATTGTGTTCAAGAGGAGGATGAGATGAACTGAAAGGCTGAAATTTCCCGTGGGGTCAGGATGGAGGAGTGACCCTGGTAGTAAAGCACAAAGGTGAGCCGAGTCCTGCTCGTCCATAATGGCTCTGCTGGCTTTGTAAAGGGTAACAGGCAGCATCTCTTGTGGCTCCTGATAAAATGGACATTGATGTTTCAGGGAGCACAGAGGGCCGTGGGTTTGCAGGGCAGAGCAGTGTCATTTTGACATTGCTGCTTCTAAACCAAGAGCTTTTCTTATCAACTCTTTGTTCAAGATCAGTTCATGTGGGAATAGAACTTCCCAAGGCAGAATATTTCAAGAGACTGATTACCTGCTGCTGATTGCACTTGAATTCTGAATAGCAGGGAAGATTAGATGTCACAAAGGAAATGTAAACTATTGATTCAGTTTGTGCTGCTGTTTAGTACAAACACACACTGCTCTGTCCCATTTATTTCTGTTCAAAGGAGGGGGACCATTCATTAGCGAAAAGGATCAGCGTGGCATTGCATTTACTACACGGTTAGGAAAACCTGGTCCCTTTGATGCAGCTGGAGACCCTTGGACTTCAGAAAAGAATGTGTTAGCATGCTAGGGTATGCCTCAGTCCTGCAGGTCATTGAATCATTTTCTCAAGTGAGTCATTGTAAGGTAAAGTAGATGCTGAGAAAAGTCCTGCATTACCAATTAAAACAGGCTCCAAAGGTGTTGCTGGTTTCATTCTACCAGGAACTCATCACTGAGAGGCCAGGAGGGGTTGCCTGTGTACCTTGAGGCCAGATCCCAAGCTGATATAAACTGGCAGAGCTCCTTTGCTTTATACCAATAAAGGTATTCCTTTCAGGCCCAATTCCTTTATGCTTATGACTTTTTAAAGAATTTCTGTTGAGAAAACAGGAATCGTTCAGAAATGGGTAGATTTCCGCACATGTAAGAATTGCATGAATTTCAGAAGAAGCCGGTAAATAGCTTGAGGTGTGAGTTCTGGTTCAGTCTTTATAGAGAATACTCTTTATCTGCCTCAAAACCCCTGCAAAGTAAAGCTGAGTAAAGACTGGCTTTGTCCTAGGCAAGACATCTTCCATGAGGTCAGGGTTAAAATAAAATTAAGGACAGGAATGTACTAATTAGTAGCTGCTACCCTTGTTTTTTGCCAATAAAATCCCCCTTTCAATGTATTTGACAAAAAAATAATTGAAGTTAATTAGAAAGCTAAAGTGTCTCTTAATTAACAGCCCTAAACCAAACACTAGTCTTTGCTGGAAGGGATAAATTCAGGGAGCCTAAAGCGCTTGGAAAGTCAGGAAGGTGATTTTTTTCACCCTCTGGAGGTGGAACAGCTGATGTGCTGACCAGGAGGCTGTTCAGGAAGCTGCCAGAACAGGAGGGCTGCCAGATCCCATCCCACAGAAACAGAGTGGAAACCCAAAAAGGACCCGGCTCTGAGTCTCAGCACTGGGGCAGTCACAAGGCAGAGGAGCTGCAAGAAACCTTGGAAACCTGCCTGGTCTCTCTCAGAAAAGCGAACAGGATTGCTGCATGCCCATGAGCTTCTGAACTGGCATTTTGGGGCAAGCTGGTCTGGAAGGTTCCTGAGAAACTCACATCCCTTGATCGTGGTACTGAGCCCTTCCTTTCCTGACTTTTAGGAACACAATCTTTAGATGGGCTTATTTGCATTGGAGAACTACTGCTGGAACTTTCATCCTAGCATGTGAGGAGTTTTCTCTGTGTGTAGAAACAACACGGGTAAAATATTTGGAGTGAAACCCAGGCTCCATTGAAGTCAATGGCAAAACTCCCATTCACTTCAGCGGAGCAGGAATTTCACTCTTTACTGTTTTGAAGTTGGAGTTACTAATAGACTGTTAGATTATTCCTGCGTGCATCAAACAAAATGTGCTTGATGTTAATGTTTCTGCAGTGTTCAAAAACCACGAAGGTTTAAAAACAAGAATAACTATGAACTTCTGAGTCTTAAAATCATGTTAAATGTAGTTTTGCTAGAAATAATAATGTCCCTGGAGATAAACCTAAAATAATAGACTCCACCATATAATCTTCCCTGTAAGCTAAAAATAGCAGAGATGGCGGTTTAATCTAAGCCATAATTATCAAACTGCTGAAGTGGGTTTTGGTTCACTGCAACTAGAAATGGATGTCGTGTTTGGGCTCTGAACAGTCCCACGGCTGGGGAGAAGCAAAGCCAAGAGCACAGTCAGAAAGCAAACAGGAGCCTCAGATTTGTGGGGAAATAGCAGGGATTAAACAGGGCAACACCGTATTGAAAGGGACTGCTCCTGGCTTGCTCCAGCCAGCCAGCTGCAGAGCCAGTGAGTTCTGTGTTTTCAGCCCCAAATTGGTGATGTTTTGCTAGGAAGTGGCACTGGCCGTAGAAGGCACCTTCTGAAAGTTGTTTTCCATTTCACCTTGAAATTGAAGGAGGAATGTTACTATTCCAGAGAGTTATTACTCTCTAAAAAAGGGGTTTAATGATTATTTCAAAGTAGGATGGAAAACCCTTAACCCAGTGTCACTGCCGGGCAGTTGGTGTGATGGCTGAGGGTAGGACTGGGTGAGGCTTCTGACTTGGCCCTGGTGTAGCAGATGACTCTGGTCACAGCATTTATCCCTGGTCACAAAGTTTTACTGCAGCGGAGGAGTCTCAGTCTCACCTTCCTGGCGTGACAGCAGGGATTTATTCTGAACCTGGATTTGCTGTGGCAGCCCAATGGTGAAGCCTCCCCTGATGACAGAAGGGTCCTGAGCAGGAAGTTGGATGGAGGATAAAGTAACACTTTTCTCTTTCTGAATACTTCTTGAAATCCTCACTGACTGTGTTTGAATCCTTCCATGTGTTCATGCTGCACGATCTGCTGTTTGTTTAGATGGTTTGTTTTGCTGAGAAGGTCACGTTCTGTCCTTGCTGAGATGGGCATGGGACAGTCCTGGTGCTTGTTTGGACAGTGCTTGCAGAAATGGGTTTTGGCTTTGCCTCAGGCTCCAATCTGAGCGCTGCTGTTACAGAGTCAGAGACAGTTTGGGTTGGAAGGGCCACTGGAGATCATCTGATTCTACCCACCACTCAAAGAAGGATCGGCTTCAAAGTTAGATGGGAGATTGTACAATACCACTAGTTTAGAAAAATGTATTTCCTAACAGTGTATTCCAAATTCACACTGATGCAGCAACAAAATGGGCCCATCTCTAGTGTTAATTTGTCAATCACTCTCTCCGTGTGATTGTAGGGATCCTATCCACTAGATTTGGGAAAGCAATCCACAATTTTCAATAAATATTGCAGCAGATACCCTTCTCTGAGCTGCATCACTTCTTCAGGTTCACTTCTCATAAACCCTCGAGTAATTACATTTCCTGTGAGGAAAGTCCATAAGAAGCACGTTTAAAAGTTTGAAACACACAGACACCAAACACTCCGTGAAATCCAGGCAATGGATAAATTAAAGGAACCTATAGTTCATTTATTTCACAAGTGCCCGGGGCAGTACCTGACTGACTGTGTGTTGCATGAGCAGCCCGTTGTGAGTTGTTAATTGCTAAGAGTGCCATTGCTGAGGGCAGTGGGAAATGAGAAACCCACATCATAACTTGATAGGTTTTTTCTCTTGCTTTGTTCTAATCCAACAGCATGGGGATGAGCCACGATGATGATCATCAGCCCTGTGCTGGGAGGTCTCACATTATGTCTGGAGAATGGGTGAAGGGCAGGAACCCAAGTGACCTTTCCTGGTCTTCATGCAGCCGAGACGACCTTGAGAACTTCCTAAAGTAAGGATTGTGCTGAGTGTCAAAAATCCTATCAGGCAAGAATCCACTCTGTTGCTTTAAAATTGAGAGTATTAACAATTTTCCTTTTAAAGAAGTGTGCATGTGTTGTTAGGGTGTGCAAGTTCCAATTTGTCTCCATTGCAATAGCCCCTTGAAACTGAGGATCTAAAGGGGGGCAGAAGAATTATGTGCAGTTGTCAATGTGCTGATAAATGTCTTTTTAAAAATCCCATATCACCTCCTTTTTACAGAAAATGCCCTTCAGTTTTTCAATGGCAGAAATCTGTGTGTAGGTGGCCTGCAGGAGTCTCTGCTGAAGAATGCTGCAGCTTTGTGCTGTGGCTTTTATTGTCTTGTTATTAAATAGCTTTTATTTTATTGAAGCTTGACTTTGCCTGGAGGTAATTCTGATGTGTTTTCTCACTCCTCAGTGAGTGTTGGTCTGAAATAGTTCACTCTAAACTTCATTCCCATTGCATCTGTGTTTCAGCTCATCATATTCAATTGTTCAGGAAGGATTTCTGTCCTGCTGCTTGTTAAATCTCATGATTTAATCAGAAAGCACTGGAGTTGTCTGAACTCTGCAGTTCTGGTCTTAACCCTTCAGTGCAGCTCTGACAAACAGTTCCTGGCACAGTGCTTTGTGCTAGGAGTGGGTTCAGCGTGGAAAATTTCCCACTCTGGGGGTTAGAGATGGGAAAGAAAGGAAAATAATGAAAGAAATGGGATATTTGCTGCTCCATTAAAGGCATGAATTTGAAAAATAAGTTGCATCTGAACTCATCTGGTTGTGTCCAGCCCCTGATATGACAGTGATAGTCAAGTTTTTAAAAGATTGTTGTGAAGGCAAAGAGAAAAATCTTCCCTTTATGCCTGTGATGGATAAGAAAAAAAGGCAAGGGCTCAGGATTCAGCTGGGATTGAGGTGAGATGTGATGGAACAAGGCTGGTGAAGCTTTGGGCTGGATTGCCTGAGGGCCGAGTTGAGTCTCTGTCAGATTTCTAGGAACGGTTTAGACAAATATTTAACCCAGAATGTTGTGAATTTCGTCTGTCCTGCCCTGGGGCCGTGGATGAGTTCCCAAGGACCTTCCTGTCCGCACTTCTCAGTGATTTGGAAGGCATCCAGGGAAAACCCCTGTTTCACATGAGATTCCGTGTTAAAGAGAGGACAGCAGAGATTGAACACTGCAGTTCCGAGGTGCTTTCCCTCAAGGACGTCTTTGCTGTTGCCCTGGCCAGGTCCAAGGTGAGCACCTGTCTGCTGGTGACCGACCCGCGGAGCCAGTACTCGGTGCGGCTCCCTCACAAGCTGCCCGGGATGCACTACAGCGCCGACGAGCAGTGCCAGATCCTCTTTGGGACCAACGCCACCTTCTGCAAGAACATGGAGGTAAGAGCTCGTGGGTTGTAGCTGGAAACAAGGTGGGAAGTGGAAATAAAGCTGCCAAGCCCCGGGGAAGAGAAAAGGAGTCTGTTCTTCCCTCAGTTTCAGCACTGCTGGTGGAAAATGAAAGGGCCTTGAGCTCCGTGTCAGCAGCTCCCGCTTAGGCCTCAACCTCCTTTCCCCGCACTGCCCTTGGTAATCTCCCAGAGCAGATCCAGAAAAAGTGGTGTTTGCACTTTGTTCTCTTTTGACATTGTTTTGCTGAAATGCTCTATGGAGATTGTTTTCCTGGAAGTTCAGCTGAGGTGAAAGTCTCTCCTCACAAGAGTGTTTGGCTCCTTTCGCAGAGTCAGCTTAGATGGCTGGCTGGGTGTTCCACAGCCTTCACCTTCAGAGCGCTGCAGTGCTCTTAGGAGCTGACTCTTTACTCTGTTCTCAGGAAATATTGATGTCTGCTTGTTTCATGAGGCCTCTTAGAATTCTGTGCAGAATCCTGTGTGTTTTCTAAGATGTTTAATCAGGTTTTGGGTGCAGCTTGGCCTGTATCACATGGCTGGTTGGCAGAATGGAAACACTGATTGTTGCTGTCTCTAGAAGAGGTTGTATTTGAGATGAGGCTGTTGGACCCATCCTCTGGAATTTAGACAGCTAAAGTTTTCATAAGGTCTTACACAAAATCAGGTCTTTTAATTCTGAGCAGATCTTCTCTGCAGCCTGCTTTAGACAGTGAGTGGGGAGGTGCTGCTTCCAGTGTGGCCTTGGAGATGTCCAGAAGAAAATCGTGAAGCTGTGTTGGGTCTCCAGCACCAGCTGGCAGCATCCCCTCCTGTACAGACAGACAAGAAGCAGACAGGTTTCTTGCTGTTAATAACTGGCCATTTGTATTTTTTAGTTGTCCCTCATTCCCATTCTGAACAAGCTTGGGATCTTAAATCAGTGTTAAGAAAGGAAATAATAATCACAGATAACTGAGGTTTCTAAGTGCCAAATTACTAAAACTGTTGAACACATGCAAGTCCTGGGAAAATGCTCTTAGTTTCACATTAGCTGTTTTATTTATTTTGGACTTGGCAACTAGCTAATATAAAACAATAGGAAAAGAATCTGGATAGGTTGTATTTCCCAGCTCCATCAAGAAAATGCAGACCACCAGGACTACTGTACTGGAAGCGAAGTATTAGAATATAGGTCTGTAAAGAAAACCTCAGATCTACCCAGCATGACTCAAGTTCTTCCACTTGTGTGGGTGTCACCCAGCTGGGCTGCTCTTGGAAGAGATTTTTGCTATTTCCCTTGTTGTGATAAAAACCCATTTTGTTTCTGGGTATTCCAGTGCCTAAGGAGGATGTCAGCCCGCTGGTAGGGGGTCAGCATTTCTCACACAGGAGTTGCATGTCCAGTCTGGAATTGCATCAGGGACATGTTGTTTGCCAGAATCATGTGCCAAGAGGCACCATTCTCTATGAGATACAGACAGGTGCTTGTGCCTCCCAAGATTTTTTCACCAGTCTGATTACCTGACACCTTTGGAACACAATGAAAACCTTGCTCTTTTTCTCCAACTTTCCTTTCTCCCTAAAAAAGAAGCATGTTTTGTGAGGGTATCAGTGCTTCCTAATGAAAAGCCTGGTAGAACTTCAGCAGATTAAAACCAATTTGCAGTCCCTTATTTAGAATTATTTCTGTTGCAGATGTGCATTAAGGGTTAGCATTCACCCTGTGAAGCTCTGGATTAGTTATGTCACATGCCACTAATTTAAACAAGTATTTCCATCCCGTTATGCTACTCTGAATTGGTGTTTGATGGCAAAGAAAGGAAATTCTTTAGAGGAAATGATCACTTTTGGTTTTTAAACCTCTGAACTTTGTGTTCTTTTCACCTTTGTGTTTCTCAGGCCTCATCTGCAGAATACTTGTATCATAAGTCTCAAAGCTGTCTACAAAAATATGAACCAGAAAAAAAATTGGCACTGGTCACTGGCATTAGCTGTAGAAATTATTGGCAAATACAGCTGTCTCCTCTTTTAGCCAATGGTAATGTGGTATTTTTAATTCAATAAAGTATTAAAAAAATCCAAATGTAAAAGCAATAAACATTTGACAGTAAATATTTGTTACAAAAAGGAAATAAACTTCAGGAAATGAGCCTGCTCAATCTTTTTATGATTACATGTGTCTACTGCCTATTTTCTTATATAATAAAAGAGTTACATTACAATATTTCTTCGGAGATAGTTGAGCTGTGTAATTATGTCAGGCAAACTAGAGGCCCTGTGTTCAAAAATGCCATGCAGTTTGGTTTAGAGCAAACTTCAGAGGTTAGATGATTCCAAAATTTCAACGTTTTTGAGAAACTGCAGAAAATTTCTGTGCAGTAAGCTCCCTCCTTTAACAGCATCAAAGCCCAGTTTTTTAAAGGAATGTGATCTTTGCCTTCACAGAGAGTCAGGTCCCTCAATGCTTGGCAGTGGCTGGGCCCCCAACACCAGTCCAACAAGATAGTTAATCCATGAATATTGACCCTTATCTGAATATTTCAGGTTGCATCCTCAAAATTCTTCTTCCATTTTGTTTTTTATAACTCAGATGCCTTAGGACAAAACTGTAGCTCTCAGGTTCATAAGTTTGCCAAACCAGCTATCCTGCAGCTATTCTGCTCCAAATGTACAGAACAGAAATTAAAACATACGAGGAAGGCTCAGCTTTATATATACAAAATTTCAACATTCCTTTCTTCTTTCCTTCTACATTTTAATGTGCTAAAAAATGAGTTTGTTATAGTCAGATGATCCAGAGTCTGTAGCAATCGATGACCTCCAAGATGTGTAATTCAGGATCTGGTTCTGTAACATCAGTGTTGGGTAAGATTTCCTAGGGCCTGTCACCTCTTTAAGGAGCTGTGAATCAGGCTTTTAGCCTGGGTTCTTGTTAGGGCAGGGAACAATCAATTTTTATTTATTTGAAAAGGATTATTGTACTGCATGAATAATAAATGGCAAGGTTACCTGCAGGCCCTCGAGGGACTGCAAGTCCATTTGGGTTGGGCTCCACTTACAGTTTTATTGGTTTGAGAGACATTCAGAGGCCTGGTTTAGGAGTAACTTTAACCTGAGTGTTGCATGGATGAGTCCTTCCTCATCATCAGGAAAGGAAAGGTTTTTGTGGCTCCATGGAAGAATTAGTTCTGGTCTGAGGAACTGAATAGGAAAATAGGGTGATTGTCCCCCTCAGCTCTCGTGAAACCTCACCTGGAATACTGTGCACAGTTCTGCTGTCCCCAGCATGAGAAGGACATGGAGTTCTTGCAGCAAATCCAGAGGAGGCCACAGAGTTGGTGAGGGGACTGGAGCAGCTCTCCTATGGAGAGACACAGAGAGTTGGGGCTGCTCAGCCTGGAGAAGAGAGAGTTGAGTGGAGACCTCCTAGAAACCTCCCAGTGTCTGAAGGATCCTGTGAGGAAGCCAGAGAGGGACTCTTCTTCAGGAACTGTAATTACAGGACAAGGGTGATCGGGTTAAAACTGAAGGAGAAGAAATTTAGGTGAGATACACAGAAAAAACTCCTCCCTGTGAGGGTGGGGAGGCCCTGACAGAGGTTGTCCAGAGAAGCTGTGGCTGCCCCATCCCTGGCAGTGTCCAAGGCCAGGCTGGACAGGGCTTGGAGCAACCTGGAATAGTGGAAGGTGTCCCTGCTCATGGCAGGGGACTGGAACTGGATAATCTTTAAGGTCCCTTCCAACTCAAACCACTCCATGGTTCTGTGATTTCAGGTGTGTTAATGAATCTCTCAAGACCCTTCGGTAACTCCCCCTTCATATCCAAGTTAGACACTTTTCTCCTGGAGTATGCGAAGGGATCCAAGCGCTTTCCCGTGGTGCTTTCTGTTCATCTTTCCCGTTGCAGATGTCAGGCATTGTCTGATCCATGCAAGTGCTTGTCTAGCAGGGTGTGCTGCTCCCAGCTGCCTGGCTCCAGCTGGGAAGCTGTGCACTGTTAGGAGAGCTTTGGCCCACCTAAGAGGTTACATAGTGGCCTTGATTTTGAGGGAGACAAGTTGCTTTTAGCAGAAATTAAGTAGATGACTGTGTCATTCTCGAGCTCTGAGCAACATCATGGTAATTGCAGGAGAAGCTGAATAGAAATGCACCCCTGACCCTGAGCGGGGCGTTACCAGTGCACCCCAAACACAGAGATCCCGGGGGCTCTGCCTGCTGAACGCTGAGTCCGGGGCTGACATGGGAGCAGTTGTGCAAATTACAGCAATTCAACCTGTCTGACCTCTGTCCTTCAGCGCACACTGGGCTGTGAATCAGCTCTTGTGAATTCACTTGACCCCTCTGAGAGAGGAAGCAGAAAACTCCAACCCCGGTGATGCCTCTGAGCAGGGGTTAACCCTTTGCTCTCCCCGTGTTTATTCCAAGGGAATAGCACGGGTGGTTTCTGCTGAATCTCCCATGGAGCAGAGCTGGTGTTTCTCCCCCAGAAATTCATCAAAACACACTCACAACCTCACATGGAAACATTCTGCGTGTTTAATTTTATTTTTCAGACTGGCACGCCTACCAACAGAGGCTTTTGCGCTGAAATCATATTTATGGGGGAAAAAATGTGATTTCTATCTCATGTATCCATTTTGCCTTTTGTTTTGTAAGCGTTTTGGCTTATTTATTATTAACACATTTTTGCGGGTTTTTACATAACTGTTATTGTCCAGCATTGCTTTGAGTCAAAACTGGGCTGAGGCTGGAGTGGCACTTGGAAGGAAATTAGCACTGCTACAAAGAGATTTTTTTTCTGAGAAGGGACACTGTCAACCCAGATGTAGCTGGGAATGTGAATTTTGACATAGCACCGTTTTTAGAAATATTAAACCAGCTAGAATTGGCTCTGCTGTTTTCCTTAGGTTCAGGTTGTTTTTTAGCAAATGTAGGTATTCTCCAATATCTGCAAGCCACAGAACAAGAGGGCAAAGCTGATTGCAAGCCAAAGGAGACAAAGTCGATTTCTTGGCTAATGTAGAAAAGGAAAGGAACCAAGAAACAAAGTAAAGAGCGAGCAGCAGTTTCAATGATCAAGTGGATTTTATGAATCCCTTCAGTTTGCGTATTTGATGGCGTGGTGCTGAGTATAATTCAGCAATTGTGGGTCTCTCTGTGGCCTTGGTCTTGCAAACAGACTGCAGGAGTGGCCTCCTGGGCATGGGAATCAATGGGCCTCTGTTTGCCTTTGCTCTGCAGGGCCATTTGTCAGATGCAGCCCATGATAGTGAGCCCTATTATTTAGTAACCTATAGAATATTTACAAGAACGTGGTAATTAGATTGAAAACTGGTTTATCCTGAAAATAATAGGTTGCATTGTCATTTTCTGTACAACCAGGGACTTTGTCTACACAGTAATACTAATAAATCTGGAAGAGGATGGGTTGGGTTTTTATTGAGGCTCGCAGGATAGAAGCCTGGCAATTCTAAAATAAAATGACCAGATTGTTTTATTTTGAGAAGTAAAGGTAACAATTAACTTAATTGCCATTCTCTGGTTTATAGTTTTCCTCGCGTAGGTTGTTAGAATTCAGACTATTTTCACGTTGCCTGTTTCTGTGAAGCTGAAGTGTCCTATTTCACTGCTTCTGTATGTTGCAAAAATACCTTTTTCTCTTTATTTTCAGTGGAAATACTTTTTGTTTAAGAGAGAGAAAGCGCGAGAGAGAAGCAGAGTTCCTGCCTGGGCAGCACAGCCCAGTTTACAATTATTGGAATGCTTCAGAAATTTTTGTACGTGTTTCAGTTTGGAAGATGGTCAAAACACATTCTGGTGCAGTGGTTTAAAGAAAAATAAAAAGAGAGAGGGGAACCAAAATAAAATTATAAAACTACAACGTGGAAATTTAGGAATATAAACATAATAAACTCTTAACAATAGTAGCAAGAGCCTATTAAGAATTAAACACTTGAGCTTGGCAATCCTACGTTTCTTATTAAGACAAGAGAAGGGAGAAAGAATTAGTGTAGCCTTGTGATGTGGCATCTACAGCTCAAGTTTGAACTTTACAAAATTAGCCAGAACACGATTGAGTATCAGCCTGAAAATAGTGTCTAACAAGCTCAAAGGGCAATCAGACCTCTCCCACTGGCCTGCTGGGAACTCCCCATCTGCAAAACACTTCAAGAGAACCCCGTAATTTTCACAACCACATCTGAACGGTGTGTGTACGTATCTGTATTTATTTTGCTGTCCCTTGCTTCTCTTTTCCCATGACCAAGAAACACAATCCATGATTTCAGCATTTTAATTTTCCAACTTTTTTTTAATGGAGAACTCTGCCTGTTGTTCAAAAAAAATCAATTTTTTTCTTATTCTACATCAAGTGTTAAGGGCTGAGGGTTCAGTGGGAGCTGTTGAGTGAACATTACTCTTAAGAACAGCTCTTTTAAAAATTGATAAGTCACAATACAAAATTCCAATCATTTAAGTCAAAGGAGTGACCGTGTTCCACTGCCTTGTTCCATGTCTCTACTTCCAGGTTTGACCATATAAAGACACTTTGATGATTTTTTCAGCTGGTGTGACATGTTTGTGTTGTGTTCTCTCATTTAAGATGTTGAAACCTGGGCTCAGCAAAGCTTGTGTGTTCATTGTACCTATTAGGTGTTAATTAGGATCCTGGTTAGCAATATGCTGAGCCAAGACCTTGGCAAAATAGAAGTTTTGATACTTCACTGAAAATCAACGTATTTATAAGCAAGCCTGTGTGTTATGAGGTCTCTTACTCCTCCTCCTTAAGGATATTTACTCTTCCTAAGTTCTTATTCATAGTCCCCTCATTTTGACAGAAAAATTGGTTTCGTGGTGGTTTAATTCTGCTGCCAGAAAGAAGAGGTTCCTCTCTCCAGTGGGCAGCAGAAACAGATTCATCCTCAGGAGAAATATTTCTTTCTTTGGATGCAGCTGAGGTGAGGGAGTGAATGTGTAGGGAATGGAGGGAGTGAATGTGTAGGGAATGAAGGGAGTGAATGTGTAGGGAATGAAGGGAGTGAATGTATAGGGAATGAACAAGCTTCGTGTTGTTGTTCCGTGGTGGGAAGGAGATCTTTATTCATTGGATTCTCTTTGTGCTTTGGAGATTTGGAAGCTCCCCTTGTAGGTGATAATCTGAGGGTTTGAGGTGGGGGAGTGTTGTGAGTCCTTCCTTGTGGGCCCACATGAGGTCACGGGGCAGGATCACGCAGATTTGAGCAGCACTGGTGATGCAGCAGCTACCCCAGGAGGACCTCCAGACTTGCTGCCTGTGGGCAAGGAGCTTCTCTGGAGTAACTCTGGCTACTCCTCATGTCCAGCTGCAGCACTGAGCTGAGGAACCTAAAATAGATGCCTTCGCTGAGCACGCTGCGAGCCCGCGGGGCTGGAGTCCCAGGGAAGGGAAACGCCGTCCTGGAGAAGTGTGAAAAGCTGGGGAAGGTGGCAAGGGCCAGAGCCAGAGCCCAGCTTTAGCTGGAGCAGGCTGTGACACAGGAGCCTGTGGCAGTGACGCTGAGCAGAGAGCTCTGGTTCAGCTTGTCTCCCTGCAAGACATTTAATCCCTTTCTGTTCGTCATCTTTCCACCTAGAATGGAGTGATAACACTTCCTTTATCCCCACGCTCCCAGGAGTCTGTTTAGATGGCGAGATCTCTGAGGGAGAGAAAGCACCTGGCACGGCGAGGCCCCTTTGTCAGATGGATGCCGTTCTAATCCCTGTAATCCGAAGCGCCCTTCACCTGCCGAGCACAGCTCTCCCAGCTTGGGAGTTCCCAGATCGTGACCTCTCCCAGGACTGGTTCCTAACAGCTGTGCAGACAAGCTCTCCTGTCTCCCAGGAGTTTTTCAGAGTCTAAAATTTCCACCTTTATAAAAATTTCATGTTATTTCAATTTCTAAATTTTATTTTCTCTCTCGATAAATCCCTTAGGAGTTCAGTTGAAAACACTTATTTTTTCTTTTTCTTTTTGACAAGTAATTTTAAGTTTTTATTGAACCACTACTTTTCAACAGCCATCTCACTTTTTAAAATTTTATTTTGCTCTTGGTAGTGTTTCAAGCCGGGAGCTGATCCAAAGATGACCTTTCCCCACAGACAGTTTCAACAAATCAATATTTTTCCAGCACAAAATATCTATCATTGGAAAATCCTCACTGGCACTTCTTGAATGCTGTAGGGAAGGCTTTGCAGGCAGGGACCTGCCGTGTGAAAGCTGGTTGCTGAGTGCAGAATTAGCACTAATGCAGTTCTTTTGATGGCTTCTTCTGTATCAGTAGAAGCTCTGAGCTGCCACTCACATACAACAACTTCCTTTCAAGTCCTGCCACTTCTCGCTTGGATATTTCCCCACAAAGCTGCCTGTTTAACCATTAAAAAGTCAGTCACTGCACTGCTTTGCTGTTTAATGGGGAGTTTTGTTTGGGTTCCTGTTGCCGCTGAGGAGGATACATGATCTCTTTTGAGAAGAGCTATTAACATGATAAAGCATCTTGGGAACATACAATCCCAAAGCTGATGGTTTCATCTTCGCTGGGGTATCTGAACACTATTAAATGCAGGGGACTGGGCTAATGAGGGCCTGGGCTTTGTAGTGGCGTGGCACCAGAACACAGAGCTCAGTGCCGTTACCAGATTTTTCTGTAACTGTTTCCTGAAATATGCTTTGCATTTAGGATTCTGAATCAAACACAGGGATGCTATAAAAATCCAATGTTTTCCATACCTCGAAGATGGGAGATTTCAGAAAGGTTGGTGTTGCTCAGAGAGGTATTTCCTTTATTGATCTCCCTGTAGTTATGTGTGTCTATACGTGAATATATAGGCATGAACACACACATATTTATACGCACACCGCACCCACCTGTGTGTGAATATTTGTACCCTCTGTATCTCTACTCTGGCCCAGTTCTGCGGGTACAAACACATCTTTGAGGGGATCTCTGCCCATTGCTTCCCCATCCATGGCTCATCCTTGGGCATGTGACCTGGCTTTATCACCTTCCACGCTCTTGTGGGCTGTGGAGGGATTCTGGTTGCCAGACGAAACTGTACAGAAAGCTGTTCCATTTTTATGACTTTGTTTCTACCATCTCCCCCTCTGTCCTTCCAGTTTTACATCAAAGAGCAGAAATTAACGCTAATTTACATGCAGTTTATGATCCAGGGACAGGGAGCTGAAGCTGAATAAATACAGGCCTTGCACAGTGCACAGATATTGGTGCTCATTTGTGTCTAGAACAACTTCTTTAGGGATGTAGAGAGTTCCATTGCATCTTCAGCCAGGATGTCTCTCTGGCAGGAAGCAGAAGCAGAGGTTTCCTTCTCGGGGCAGGATTTCTGTCTGGGTCATTCAAGAGATCTGGCTGGAGTGTTTCTCCTCACGTTCAGCTCTGAAGCTTTGTGTTTATGTGTGAGGGGCTGCAGACTGGAGAAGCGGAAATGCTTGCTGTCTGCATCTTTCATTTCCAAAGCTTCCCTTCATTTTACTTATCAGTATTCCCCAGCCACAGTCAGGAAGGAGATTTTGCTGGTAGTGCTTTCACACTGTGGGTTCTTGCCTGGATTTCTGTTCTTCCTGTAATGCTTAGGGATGGTTAATTGATGGACTTTTTGATTTTAGTCCTCTCCAGAAGGCAGGTGGTTGAGAATCTGGGAGTTATGGGGTGGAACAATGAATTTCTCAGTAAGCTCTGAAACCTCTGCCTTGTCAGTGCTTCTGCCTCACTCTACCTATCAATAAAACACTGTGTGGTATCCTCATGCCTAATTGGTGCTTAAGTGCTTTCAGAGCTGTGGGTAAACCACTAATTAGTCACAGTTATTTAGTCAAAATTACTAAAGACTGATATTTTCCCATATGCTCCATTTGTTCAGAGAAAATGTCTTGAAAATTCATTGATTTAGGTTTCCCTGGAGTATTTGCTGTTGTTTGTTTGTTTGACACTGACTTTCTGCATTGTGGTTAATACAGGTGTTGAATTCTGCTGTCTGCTTCCAGTTTTTGTGAATGTTCCTCGGGTTTGAACAGTGCAAAACCCTCTTTCCAGAAAGCAGTGTGGAAATGGAGCAGGATGCAGATACTGCTGCGATAACTATTTCGTTTCAGTGTGTTCTACATCGTCACTGGGACTGGGATTTATCTCGTCTGCACCCTCTCTTGTACAGATCTATTTTATAGAGACGTGATCTGTTTTATAGAGACATACCAACATGCCTGTACACAACACACACATGCACCCCCAGTCTCTTACATTACACTGGGAAGGAACCGTGGGGCTGAAGCGTGTTGACTCAACTATTTAATGAGGTGCAATAAATCTTGACAAGACCAGCTGGCACCAGAGTCAGGTTTCTCATCTTTTTACCATTACGTTGAAATGTGAACAATAGTGGAAAGAAATGTAACTCTTCTTTTTCTTTCTTCTGGTGCTCAGCTATGTAGCACTGTACTGAAATCATCCTCTTCCATGGAATGCAGAGCATGGTGGATGCTGTGGAAAATGTTACCGGTGCACAGGCCCCTTTTCCTGGTGCTTTTTCTTGAATTCTGAGAGCGTATTGATCTGTCAGTCACACAGCCGTGCTCAGCACTGAGATCCCTGCAGCACAGCCTGGCTGAGCAGAGCAGCAGCGCTGGGGGATGATCCCCGGAATGCGTTCCCACTCTTTGACCCTGCCTGCCACCAAGCTCCTCCTCGGCTGCACAGCACACCATGACATCCTTTCCTCTTTCTTGTTCCACCTCTTCCCCAGGGGCATTGCTGGCTGATTTTTGCAACCACCAGCTGCAGTTTCTTGAGTAGCTTTTTTTGAAAATAGGAGTAATTAAGCATTTTTGACATCTAAGCGTGTGGCATGGTTCCAAAGCACCCATTGTGGCCTGCCATATAGGATTCCTTTCTAATGGACCAGATTTATCCTTGTGAAAAGAAATCTGTTTAAATAGCACACTTTTTGTTTGGGGTAGGTTTTGTTCCTGTCAGTGGCGTCCATCAATCTCTTTCATGTTTCCAGCCTCACCACTTAATGCCAATCGACCCTTAAGAAATAATTGCTCCCAAACCAACTGGATGCCTCTGGATTCACTTGAGAAAGACTGCCTGAGCTTTGAAGTGTATCCCATAATGATGGCTGGCATCTCCCGAAGTAATAACTGCACCTCCTTGCTTTGTGATTGCAGCATTTGATGTGTGCTGGGCTCTGGTGCCTGGTGGAAGGAGACACATCCTGTAAAACAAAGTTGGACCCCCCTCTGGATGGCACCGAATGTGGCGCAGACAAGGTAATCAGAATGCTCAGCAGCAGTCACTGTGTTTCCCAGCATTGGGAATAATGTTTCCAAGATGTTCAGTATTTAGCATAAACCCATAGCTCCTCGTGTTCTGGGTTGTATTTGAGGGAGAAAGTGTGCAGAGCGTTTAGTCTGGCATTTGGGGAGCGGAAGAAGATGGAGAGAGAAAAAAAGGCTGCTTAAAAACTTTATAGTTCCTAAAAATCGCTCAAAATCATTGATCTCAAATAGAGTGATGTTCTGTTCTTTCTGAGGTATAATTTGCTATATATATATTTTGGAACTTTACTGGTTTGGTAAAGCTCAGCCCCCTACTTACTGGTTTTGGACTCTAATATTTTTTATCTATTGTATAGCTGGGGAGGTAAGAAAGGGTAAAATTAAAAAGCTGATTGATGAAATTAAGGATTAGAGACCTTTTCTTTGCTTGCAAATAAAGATAATGACAAGAAAAGCTGGGTCCTGGAAAGCATGACAAGGAAATGGACAGAAAAGGTTTTTAGATCCATATTTTTCTAACTGAAGGAGTCCCAGTGTCTCTTCCATAAGGTTTCTTAGCAGTGCTCACTCTGTCACATCCTGGACAGGCCAAGTTTGCTGCTCGGTCAGGAGCCAGCACAACCTCTTAGAATCAGAGGGGTTTGGGGCTTTAGCCAAGTTAGGCCCAAAATACTTCAATCATTTTGTCCGTGCTGGGAACGGTGCTGATGAAGGCATTGCTTTGGGGTATAATTTCTTGGACTCCGTTTCTGTGAATCGTGGAGCTTTAAGTCTTAGCACTTAGATAATTATCTGCTTTATAAAGTAAGGGGCTCAGTTCTGTGATTATTTTTTTTAATGACAGAACTCCCTTCAGGGGCTTGTCAAGAGTGACACTTAAATTTCTACATTTCACCTCCTCCTTTCTTCCTTCTCCCACCTCCATCTCCCCAAAGCCTCGAGTCCCTCGAAACTTAAACGTGGACTTGTTGCAATCCCTCAGACATCCTTTGAAGTGCCCCTGTGCAAGGTCAGGGCTTCTTCCCAGGCTGGGCTAACTTGGTTGCCTTTGCAGTGGTGCCGCGCTGGGGAGTGTGTCAGTAAAACCCCCATCCCTGAGCACGTGGACGGCGACTGGAGCGTGTGGAGCCAGTGGAGCATGTGCAGCCGGACGTGCGGCACCGGGGTGCGCTTCAGGCAGCGGAAATGCGACAACCCCCCGTAAGTCCTCACGCCAGCCGGGCTCCTTCTCCCACACAGGCAGCCTCTTCCCCCTTGGGCAACCCTTGCTGCAAGAGCGCAGGGGAGAAACGGGCAGCAGAGTTCTGCAGAAACCCTGAGAAATTTCACTTCACAAGCAGCGACTACAGGTCAGCATCCTGCAGTGACTTGGAGCAGGGTCTGTGGAAGTGGCTTGAAGGGTCACCTTTGGAAGTTTCCCATTGCAGTGATTCAGAGGTGGATGCAGCTGAATTAGAAACATAGTTTGGCAGAAAAGCTGATGCTGTGTTTCCCCTCCAGCACTGCAGTGAATGAGGAGGAGCTGATCTGGATCTACAGACCAAACTGAGCCAATGTGCCTCAGAGATGAGTTTTGCAGGGAGCGCTGGCTTCAGGCTTGGGGAGCAGTGGAGTGGCTGACAGTGGTCAGAGTGCCCCAGAACTGTGTTGGCAAAGTACCTTGAGATATTCAGGAGGTCAGCATGTGCTGCAAAGGAACAGAAAAGTTTTCATGCACACAGAGAGCCCTGGGTGCTGTTTAGCTCCCACACAGTGACCACAAACAAGTCAATGCTCTCTGCTTGGGCTTGGATTTTTTTCTGATTCCGGATGAAATGCATGTGTTGTCCTTCATCCCTCAGGTCAGTTAAGGTCCATCTGGAAGTCTCTTGACTTGGACATTATAACCTGAACAGGTTACAAAGGTGCCATTTAAGTGGCCACTCCAACTGTGTTTATTGTAACTTCACAGCCTTTGGGAGCAGCCCTCCAAGTGGGGTATTTCTGACTTTATTCAGATTTTAACTTTTCCTCCACGGACAAAGTACCCAAAGCTTTTCTTGTAAAATTCAGGCTGAAATTCTGGATAGCAGCACAGTCACTTTGAAGACGTGCCTGGATGATGGATAGGCTCACGCTGGCTGCTGTTGACCTGTAATCATTTGAAAAGGATATTTTTGTTTATTCCTCTCCTTAAATAATACTCAGCTGCAGTTGCGTGTCTGTACTGTCCAGGTTTGATTTTTACCAGCTCATTTTCCTGAAAAGGGGACTGAGCTGGTTTCCTTGCTGTCAGCTACAGTGCTGACCAAAGCTAAATCCATTCATCATCGTTCCTTAAATTACAGGAAATGCTCCTTCCAGCAGTGCACACTGATTTTAAAATTCTCTTGCTCATATACATTCTTGGCTGGGGATACACACGTGATCTTCTTTTGCTTCAAATTCCTGGCCTCAGCCCAATTCTGCAGCTGGTTTATTCACTGTCCAAAAATACTAGCTAAGGGATTTATCTTTTATTTTATATATACTTGGTCTTGGGATTTTTTTTACAGAAATCTCTCCTCCTGCCAGCTGACTCTTGAGCCTGTGGGACTATCAGTATTTTTAAACCAGTTGCTTCACTGTTTGATTTGGTTTTTCCTCTCTGTGGTTTCTGTGAGCGTTTACATGCATTGCCTCCACATGGTTGTGAGGAGTGTCATGAGCCAGTTTGCACGTGCAGACTTTTGAGTTGTCCTGCCTTGTGTTCTTGTCTAGGCTTTGGGCTGTGCAGCGGGACTGAGGAGAAAACCAGTGGCTCAAACAGAGCATCCCTTCTGCAGTCCCCTCTTGTCATGTAAAAGGGTCACAGCAGCACAAACGGGCTTTGATTTCCTCAGTTCCATCCATCAGTGGGTGGATTCTCTTGGCATAAATGTAGTGAAAGGTGGCTGTGGAGTTGTCTGCTAGGAGATCTCCCACAGTCACTGTGTCAGGGTGGGCTTGGATGCCCCGTTCATTGGAAATCCCAGGCAGTGCTTGAGCTCATAGTGTACAAGGCTTGGGACCTGGAATTCCAGCTTCCAGGCTTCCTTGTGGGTTTTTGTTTGTATTTTGTCTTATTTTGCAAAGAAAATATAGGCTATTGCTGAGAGTTTGTTTCCCTTCTTCTCTGGGGATTCATAAATAAAAACAGATAGGTTTTGCAGGTGCTTAATCCTGATGTTGCATTAGTGGCCTTTCCTGCGTGTTTAAAAACAAATGTGTGGGATGGCATGGATTCCATGGACGGAGGTGATCTGCAGCACGGCTTTGTTTCTGGGTACCCTGCCTCCAGCGCAGGTTACAGCTGCTTCCGTGGTGTTTGAATTGCAAGGAGGACACGTGCTGGAGAGATGTTGGCTGTGTCCCCATCCTCAGGAGTGCTGGAGGTGGGGGACAAAGCAGGGGTGGAGGGGAAGGGTGGAACGTTCCGGGGGTTTGGTGCTGACCCCGGTTTGTTCCCCGCTGCAGCCCGGGGCCGGGCGGGAAGAACTGCCGGGGAGCCAGCGTGGAGCACACGGTGTGTGAGAACCTGCCGTGCCCCAAAGGTGTGCCCAGCTTCAGGGACCAGCAGTGCCAGGCCCACGACAGGTACAGCAACAAGAAGAAAAGCCTCCTGACAGCTGTCATCGTGGATGGTGAGGTTTTTTCATCTCCCTCTGTAATTCTCTGCTGTTCTTCACTGCAGTTTCTCATCTGCAGGGCTCCCATTGTTGGTGAGAAGGCTACAATAGGCCCCCTTAGCTACAGCTGAAAGACTAATTACAGTTAATTGTTCTTGGTGTTGCCCTGCTGTTTCTTTAGCCTTCTTAATAGCACATGCAGAGCTGTTAATGCTTTACTCATCTTTTTGAAATGCTGGGAGAGAAATGCCTTAACTCGATTCCCAGTCTGAACAGTTGGGAATTGAAACATTAAAAAGTTCCAGTTAGTTTCGAACTGCAAAAAAAAAAAGGTGGATTCCTTGTGACATTTTTTAATTGATGTCACTTTGGGGCATCTCAGCATGATTGCCTGTCTCACCTACATTCCTTTAATGCTTCCTTTGCTGGATCTTGTTGTTCATCTGCTACTCAGCCAGCTGTTGGTGGGATATGAAATGGTCTGGACAACTTCTAAAATCACTGACTGTAGCCTCAGAATTTTGTCTGAGACACAGTGACTTGATTATTCTTACCAGACTGATCAATGTTCCCTGTGACAAGCATCTTCCCTGTACAAACAGCTACACAAAAGTGTACTGACTAATTGGTTTCTTTGCTGTTAAAGCCCAGTCTCATCAATGTAACCCTATTGCTGTTTTAAAGTGGGGAAATGACAGGCCTAAACTGAAAGCCTCACGTTCCTTCAAAGATGAGATATCCAAATCCATTCATGTGAAGAATGCATCACTGCCTCAAACACTTGTTGGTGCTGTTCCCAAGGGCAGTAGTTGTATTTCTTTTTCCAGATAAGCCATGTGAGCTCTTCTGCTCCCCACTGGGCAAGGATTCTCCCGTGCTGGTGGCAGACAGAGTCCTGGATGGAACTCCCTGCGGGCCCTACGAGACAGACCTCTGTGTACATGGCAAGTGCCAGGTGGAGTAACTTTCTCTTGTTCTGTTTCTGGTGTTGGGTTCAGTCAGGGCAGCCCCCTGGGGGTGGCTGGGACACTGTCCCTGAGGGGAGGGGACAACCCTGTTTAATGACGCCCGCTACAGGTGCTCCCTGGCCCTGTGTCTTGGTCCAGGAATTGTGCTGAATGCCCGAGGGATGATATTTTTCCTGAGCAGCTGGGAATGCTCAATCATCTCATTTGCTTGTGTGCACGGCTTAGGTGGGAAGGGACTCCTGTGAGGGGCAGGTGGGAGGGGAAGTCCGGCCTGCTGAACTGCTCCTTTCTGGCTGTTAGAGGAGTCACTGATAAAAGCCCTGAAGCAAACCAGGTTACAAATTGTCACTCACCTGTTAGAAGCATTAACCTGCCAGAATCATGATGATGCTTTTCAGGTCCTCCTGGTTCCTGCCTAGAAACACTGAGGAAGCTTTTCAATACCAGTTGCTCCTGGGCTCCTGCATGAGCCAGAGTCTTCAGATTTGATTCGCTTTTCCTTAGAGTGATGGCCTATAACCATTGCAGTGATTATTTCTCTCTAACCAAATTCCACACAGACCCAAAAGGAGGTGTGGGAGATCTTTGTAATAAAACTCTTCGTGGTTTTCTGGGCAGTGGGAGAGTTTGTAACACATTGAATGCTTGGGGAAGGCAGTTCTTAGAGCTGGTGCTTCAGGTTCCTAGAAAATGTAATGGAGTTGTGTAGACCCATATGAACTGGAGGTTTGGGGTTTGCACAAGGGAAGGGAGATGAGAAAATGTTTGTTTAAAGATCATAAATGTCAGGAAGTTGTTTGGAGTGGGTGGTGATGTGTTGTAGATGGGGGTTCAGGTCATTTGTCACGGACACTTGGGCAGGGCAGACACTTTGTGGGTTTCCTCTCTCCTTATCATGCAGCGTGTTCCAAGCGTGCCGCACACACCACAGGGGTGGCAAAGACAGTTCACCTGGCTACAGCAGCCTTGCCAGTGCTGGATTCTGCCTGGCGGTTCTTCCCTTTAAGTTTCCCCTCATCCAGATTTGTATCCTGTGGCAGGAGTTCCTCTTCCCGGTGTTAACCAGCCCATTGTATCCACCAGAACAGCCTTTTAGCATCACCCTTTATTTCTACTAACTTCCCTGGTTTGCCCTGGGGGCACGGAGCACACCAAATCTGGCATTGTTTTTGATTTCTGTGAGTGGTTAAGAACTGCCAATTTTTATTGCTTTCAGCCTTTCAGGCAGGGAGATAAATGAGAACAGTATCTACCTGGGTGTGAGAGAGGCATAAAGCAGCTTTCCTTACAGCAATGCAAAGAGAGAAATGAAAAATCTCTGGATTGAGTTTTGCACTGCTGCAGGAGACACTTCCCACTGTTTCTTGACAAATGATGCTGAAGAGGCATTTTTAATTCAGGCTTTCTAATTTATTCTGATGAAGAATATGAATAGCAGGAGTCTGGGAGCCAGTACAAGATTGATTCTTTATAATACAAAGTGCTTTGCGTAGAGCCAGGTTCATGGTGCATCCAAAGTTACTTAATTTTTCCCTGTTTTCAGCCATACTGAAAAAAGCTAAAAAAACCCCCATTAATAACCTTTTGTAGCCAGGCCAGCTGTGCACCTCCAGCTGTGTGCCATTGACCATTACCGTGGGCTGGCCAGTTTTACTGCTCCAAACCTTCCAATCAGCCACAAATGGTAAATCAGACATCATGGCAATGCAGGTTTTTTTCATCCAGGGAGGATCAGTAGTCAGCTCCCTCCAAATGAATTCCTTTTTGAGCACAGAGCACTGGAGGTACATCACGAGAAGCAAATTGCACTCTGAGTCGGGGGCAACTGCCTTCAACTGTGCAGAGAGGTGATGACAGCTGCAGAACATTCAGTCCATTTGCATCTGGCTGAGAAAAAAATGCAAAATGATCAGTTCAAGCCGAGCAGATTTGCAAGCCCTGTGAAAACTCATTTATAAAACTCCCCTGCCTTATATGCCGTGCAGTGCTGAGAATTGCCATATGTACCCTGTTTGCCACAGATACTTGTCCAGCTAGCTGCCTATTAAACCAATTTAATTCCCATGGTCATTTAATTACCCCTCTCCTTGTTTCTTTACCCGGCGTAGACAAAGCCTGGCAATAAACATTGCAGGGGGCCTGGAGAAGAGAATAAGTGCTGAAATCAGAGGGTGGTATTATTGTTATTTATTTTCTTATGTAATCCTTCTCATTAGAGGCTCTCAAAGGCAAGAATGACACATTGTCAGTGCAGCAGATCAATTAGCAGTAACCATTGCCTGTGAACATCTAGCCCAGGCAAAGTAATAGATCTTTTCCCTTCATTAGATGCTCCTAAATGCAGCTCATGAATTGTTCTTAGCTGATGAATGAACATGGCAGAGAAAAACTGTTGCAAGGAGAGCAGGGTTTTGAGAAGGAAAGCAGGAACAGATTCTCTGAAGCCTCAAAATGCCCCAACTGCATTTGGGCACTAAGGGAGGAGAATTTTCCTTCAGTTGTACTTTGTGAACTTATTGGTTTCACTTTAAAGCTGAACTCCAATCTAAAAGGTGTCAATGAAGCCTTTGGTGTCAGCCTCACTATTCCTGAAGCAAAATCATCAAAAGCAGCAGCATCCCTGTATTTATCCCTTACACTTGAAGGCAGCTGGAGTGAGTAAACTCGGTTATTACTTTGGTCATGCATAGGAGCACCAGAGAGCAAAGTTAGCCCTAAATTGAGCACGGGGGTTCCTAAATCACCCAGACTTTTCATGGCCTTGCTCCTTGTTTTTGAGATGAATCATAAGGTCTTCATTCAATTTTGTCCTTATTTATTGGAATTGTTTTTGAGGCTGAACATTTGAAATGCACCATTTCTTACCATCCTCGGAGCAAACTGGATCTCCTGTTCAAAGCGTCTTTGACCTTTTCTTCTCAAAATGCACATGGTCTTCTAGCAGGGAGAGTTTATTTTCTGCAGAGATTTTTCAGAGACAGAAAATCTGCAGCAGGCCGGAGAACAGGAGCAGCCTGATGTGTCTGAGGAGGAGGAGGGTGAGGGCTGATTTGGGCTTTGCAGCAGTTTGCTTTCCCTCTCAGGGACGCTGCAGCCATGGGGGAGATGGGGTAGGGCACTGCAACCTGCACCTCACCTTGGGTTCATCTTCTCCTGTTTCTCTTGAGGTGACAAACGGCTTTCAGGGACAGGATTCCCTGAGGGGTTTGTTCTTCCCTGGGCCTGGGGGGTGTGTGTTTGATGAGGACACACTCATGAGAGCAGGGCACTCTCTAACCCCTTGCAGGGCTTTGCTCTGTGCTGCTGAGGTTAATTCAAAACTGCTGGCAGAAGTGGAGCTAAAAAAAGTGTCAGATGTCACAGGGCAGAGGGTGAGGAGAAGACAAGCTGCTCAGCTGACTCTTATGATGCACATGACCTTGTGCTGGCTTTTCTCAAAGGAGGATTAGTCTGAACCTCATGACAGCATGAGAACTTTCCAGTGGGGACTACAGATTGTGCTTCGGGATGTAATTTAAGGTCTCTGTGAAAAGAGAGACCTCCTGTATAGCAGAACTGGGCTAGAGATCAAGGGCAGTCTTTGCTGTGATTTATCAATTTAAGAGGGGAAGATGTTTTGGCTCTGCCTGCAGTTTTCTCATAAATGTTTTGTCGTATCACACCTACTTTCAACTGGCTGGTGAATCCACAGTACATTCAGTGATAATAAGCCACATATTAGACTGACCTGGCAAAATGAAAATGTTACAAAACTGTTTTCTTCTGAAAGTGATTGTCACGCTCTCTGAAAGGGAAGCACAAATTGGAAAATTGACAGATTTTCAAAAATAACTCCTGCAAACTGGACAGGCAGAGTGTCAAGAGAGGGCCACAGGTGGCAGTGGAGAAATCGAAGTTGTCTACTGGACCTGCTGCTGGCAAACAGGTTTTTACATACTCAGTACCCACTTTCTGCATTTGATTGACGCCTGCAGTTCTGGCTTTGTCTCCTCACTTGAGTATTTTCCATGTATTATTCATATTCCTGCATTACAAACTGTGGTACAGGATGTTCCAGACTGGGTAGCTCGTCTCCATACAACAACTTGGCTTAGCAGTGTACTTTGATAAATTATTTAGTGCATGTGCACAAAACCCAGAAGGATTGTCTGAACTACAGAAACCTGTTGTATATTTGCCTTTTTTTTTTTCCCATGCCTGGATCTGTAGCAGCGTAATCTGAGGCTAAAAAGAGTATCAGGGATTTTGGTGAGTAAGGCATAGTGACAAAACCAACTCTCTGTTGATATCCTACTAGGTTTTGGTGGACTTTGCAGTGGGATATGAAAAAAAACCCCGCATGTTCTTTCCCCCAGTTTTTCTTCCATGTTATCCCATGGAAAGCATATAACAGATTAGAAGCAAAGGAGTTCCTGGGATGGGAAGAGATTTTTATTATTTGCATGTTCTCTCACGAACACAGAGGTTTTGACACATAACTTTCAACCTCCATAAGTGAAAAATCAGTAATTATTGTGTCAAACACTCCCGTGAGCTGCTGAGGGATCTGAGCACACAGTCAATGGGCAGGTGACAATGCAGATGAGATAATGCTAATTTAAAATAGGAGATGTCTAACTCCTGATCCAGCAGAGCTGCTCTGATTCAGACAGAATCTGAAGGCATGGGAAATGACAGGAGGATATTTGCTGAACGAACTCCTACGTGGACTCCAGTCCATCATACAGAATTTGTTGTGGAACAGAAAAAGGAGTAACTCAGAGTGGAACTGCTTGATTAGGGAGCCGGACTCACCTCGCCCAGCCGTGACAACCACCCACAATCCTCCACAGGGGCAGATGTGTTTAAAACAAAGAAATAAGAATTCTCCTCCCCTCAGATCTGAATGTCACTTGCTCACATCTGTACATTCCTCTTTCATGTGGTCCATCCCTGGAGGTATCAATGGACATTGGATATTCTGGACAAAAGGAATTGGCAGTGAGATGAATCTGTCATAACCAGCCTGCTCTGTGCATGATTAATTTGTAAAATGGCACATGTTGCATCAATATTTATATTTGATCCATTGAGACGGCCAGTTAGTCCAGCATATGGGAAGCATTACAGTTTTGTGGGCCTACAATGTCATTTCTTGCACAGGGTGGGTGTATATAACAAAAATAATTGTGTTTATATAGCAAAACATACTCTAACAAGCTGTATCAATTGAGCTCTTTCACAGCCATTGGAAATACAAATAAAAATATCATTAAAAAATATCCAAGCAATCCAGAGAACAGTTCACACAGAAGAATCCAAGTGATATGTATTCAAAAGAGAAGAGGAGTTTTCCTATGCTGGAGCCAGCAATGACTGAAGCTGAAAATACCACCCAACAAGCAGAACTTTCAGATGTTTAATTATAAAAATGAGAAGAAGGGGGAGGGAGAGAAGGAAGGGTGGATGGAGATACCGGCTTAAAGAGAATTAATTTCAGGCCTTTGGCTCAGCAAATGTGCAGTTACCTGCCAACTCGAAGGTCGGTGGCTAATTCCAAAATGTGGTCTCAGGGTAGGAGGCTGCCTGGGTGGAAGAGCATTAAAAAACCTGTGGACACATTTCTGACTGTCCACGCTGAGGGCTCAAAGCCCTAAGAGACTTGATCTTCATGTTTCTTGCCAGCACTCCCAGGTTTTAAAGCTGCTTCCCTTCTCACCAGGCCTTGCAGGACTGATGGAACTGAAAGTACCCAGCACGTGCTGGAGGGGCTGGTCCATGGAGTCACTCTGCTCATCTGTGGGATAACTCTTGGGTCAGGAAACACACAGGATGTCATTGTTATTTATCAAGTCTTTCTTCACAATGTAAAGCTTCCCCTTTCTGCTTCTTAATTTAATAAATCCCCTTGCCTTGAGCAGTACGTTGCACTGGACAGGACGCAACACAAAGCCAGTGAAAAGGCAAAGGTCAAACAACTCCCTTGAACTATTTCGTTTTTAAGGGATTTTCTCTGCCCTGTGAAAACTTGACTTTTGAGCACTGAAACCTGGGATTTTCCCTTTGCATATGGTTAATTAGGCCCTGACATTTTGGAAAGCTTTCTGCAGGCTGAGGCCAGCTCTGTAGTTAAAGGATGGACAGGATAAAACACAGAGCACATCACCAGTGGGGAGCTGCTGATGTACAGACTGGAGAGCTCTTCCACCCAGTGCTGGAGTCCCAGGGGCTTTCACACCTTGGAGAAACCTGGATGGATCTCTCCATTAACAGCCCAAGGACTGCTGGCAGGTACTTCCCTCCCAGAAAGGTGATGCCCGCTGTGTTCTGCCCTTCCAGCCCTGTCTCTCCCCGTTTGATCCCCTGATCCACTTGTTTTAAGAGTGGCCATGGTGGTGGTTTTAGGAGTATTTTCCACGTGGGGAGCTCTCAAAGGATCAGAGTGACCGAGGTGGTCACTGCAAAGTGTTTCTAAATGACTTTGCAGCTTTTGGAATCCACTCTCAAATCTTACCCAAAGCTGTTTCATAATGTACTGTTATTAAATGTACTGTTATTAAATGCACTTTCAGTTTGGAAATGATTGGAAGGCTTGGGGAGAGGGAAACAGGCTCTAATGTTTATGGAGACAACACTAAAGTGCTTCCAAGGTATTTTTCCCCCATAAAGTAGCAAGAATGCACCAATTTTCATCTTGAAGCCAAGGAAAAAAAAAAAGTGTTTTATTCTCTTAGAGATATTCCTTTGTAAGAAGCCATTTCCTGCCCCAAATGTGATGGGGGTTTTAAGTCCCAAGGCCTGGATTGAGGGGAAAGCCTGCCCTGAGGATGGGAGCCATGGTGCCGTTGAAGGGGAAAGTGCAAGGGCCATTCCCAGTTCCTTCATTAGGAATTAGGGTGAAGATGGAAGGTAAAAAACAGCAAAGATTTTGGGACCGACACTTGTGGATTCAGTGGGTTCTTTCCATGCCTTCAGAGAGGGTCTGTCAAGTCAGAGGGTGTCAGTGACCACGTAAACCTGTGAGGAAATGGCTTGTCTGGAACCAGTCGCAGATGAGGGGGGCTCAGCCTTCCCAAGCTTTGCTGCCTTGCCCTGGTTTCCATTATCTGGGAAACTCCAGCGTAATTACAAAGCATGGGACTGCCAGCTCCCCATTCTTCCCCTGCCCCCGTTGGAGTCCTGCAGACTCCTCGCGTAGCTCTGGGAATAAGTGTGGTTCAGCACTCATTATGTTCCCTTTATTCATTTGTGTGCTCACATCGTGCTAATAACAATGCAGCACAATAAAAGATAGCACCAGGGCCTGAAATTAAACACAGCCTTTCCACTGTCTCAGCAGGGTGGCAGGCAGGCATTCATTTCCAGCTGCCTTTCAGCAACCCCGTTAATAAATCATCCTGATTTTCCTGGAAGGAGAGCTGCTGGGACATCCTTCTGTTCTGGGGGCAGAATCACGTTCAATATCCCAAAATCATTTGTTGGACATGGGCGTGAAGTTTAGGCTTGAGAGTTGCAAGTGCCAGAAGCTCCCTGATCTTCTTCCTACCTCTTTGAACTCCCATTTATACATTTATACAGGTTTTTTCTTGCTGTTCCTGTGCACCGGTGTAGGTTAATGAGCGGCATTTCCCTGGTACGGGTTTAGGGTGATCATCCTCTCTCAGCATGTCTGTCCCTAATGATTTACCCAGACAAGCACTCGGTGGAACGCTGGCAGTCTTTGATCCCTGAAATACATCTGGACTCAGGCAGTGGCCAGGGTCCTCTGAAACAAGGGGAATGTTGGAGTTCTGATCCAAATTGCATTGCTTACACGCAGACAGGCTCACATAAACAGCCCAAGTTCTCTTAATATTTCCCTGCTTACCCTATTTTTCAAAATGTTTGTTGTTTTGATCATTCCCTAAGATATCTCTCCAACTTTCCTCTGGCTTCATTATAGGAAGGCAAAGGAGGGAGAGACCCAACAGCCTTACTCAAATAAGTCTTATTAGTGACAGTCCTGCTGCTCATTTGCCAAGAAACAGTTTATCTACGCAGAATAAATCTTAAACTCATTTTTAATAGTGCAACCTCTGCTAATAACTTGCCTAGTGACAACTCTTACTCCAGTAGAAGTTTATGTTTTAAGAGTGAATTGCTGATTATTTTGAGGGTCTTACATGGAGAGAATACAATTTATAGAGATTAATGACAGTCTTGTCAGCCTCGAGATCTACAGATGTGGAATGTTCACGATTATAACCTGGGAATGCTTTGTGAGTGGGGAAGATTCTGGTGATAATCCTGAGAGCTATGGGAAGAATATTGGGACTGTTCCCATTTGTGGAAGCAGAACTGCAGGTTTTTATTGGAAAAAAAATAAGTATGCATAGAAAACTATAAAAACACCATTTAAAATGAAGCTTTAAGTGAAACTGTTAGATTTTATGATTTATTTTTCAATTGAATGTTGATTCTTAATACAGTGCAAGCATGTGGAAAATTTCATAATTGCATAGGCAGTCTTGTGGTAGAAATTGGCCAGATATGAACCTGACCTGCTTCCATTGAACTGCTCCTGCATTTCAGGTATCTTGAGCCATCTGATTAACGAGGTCTTTTTTCAGGTATTTCAAAAGCGTAATTAAGAATTCGGTGCTTTCTCCCCATTCAGGTTTTCAGTCAGATGTCAGTCTGAGCCTTGACCTCACTGTTTGGAGGTGCTCTGACCTTGCAAACAAAGTAACGGGGGCCTCTGGTTGTTCCCTTAGAAAATCGGCTGCGATGGGATCATCGGCTCGGCTGCCAAGGAGGATCGCTGTGGCATCTGCAGTGGCGATGGCAAAACCTGCAAAGTGGTGAAAGGAGACTTCAACCACACCAAGGGCATGGGTGAGGAACACTCAGTGGGCTTCTCTCACCTGCTGGAGGAGCGTTGGGGCAGCAGTAACAGCTCTTCCTCTTGGATAGCATTGGAGTCACCCAGCAAAAACAGCTCTAGGAAGCACCTAAGGAACTCAAAGCAAACCTGAGCTCACTTCAGTTGTGATATCCCATCTGCTTCTTACTCAGCTGCCCACATACCAGCCACTGCCTCTGCCTGAAATTCAGAGTGAAGTTGTGTTCTTGTTTTGAGTGCTACTGGTGCTGATGATTTTAAATAGGAGACAAAATCACAGGATCTTCCCCAGTGGGAGGGAAGTTGCATTTCAGCACCATCTTTGAGGTCTCAGAATGATGCATGTTGTAGATGATTCATGTTATAATCAGGATATCTCAGCTAAAGGAGAGAGCATTCCCCTCGGAATGTTTTTACTGATTCCCTGCCAGCAAAAGTATCCAGTATGGGATATAGGAGCTTGGAGCTAAGACTTTTCCCTCTGTTGTTAAACATTAATGTATGTACAGCTTGGTGTTTGAATTAGTCTTTGTTCCAGGGTTTCTGTACTGCACTTCTGAGAAACCTGTTATCACACATCCTAATCAGCCACAGGGAGGGAAAGCCATGTCCAGAACCTGGAAGCTGCTCCAGGAGGAAACAATTGCCCAGAAAAAAAATTATTTCCCATTCATCGAATACTGAATTGCCATTTCTCTGTGGAGAAACCGATTCAACATGTGCTGCTCCAGGACTGAGTTCCACAAAGCACGTGGAAATCCCCTTGAAGCACACACTTCAAGTCACTTAGTGGCTAAAGCAGCACCAGTGCTCAGCAGCTCCCTTTAGGACTCGGCTCTGAAGTCTGAGGCTCTGATTTTGTTCATTGACCTCTTCCTCTGCCCCCTCCTCCCCTGTGGGGCCAGCTGGGATCTGTCACCTCCTGTGAGATGCAGGTAGGATTCCCCACCTGGACCACATCTCTGGAGCACATTTGTGTGCTTGGCCAACCTGTTGAACGATTTCCTGCATTAGTGCCTTTGACTGTTGTCCCAATTATTTTCCACCCATTTACATCAAGACATTTGCATTTGATGCAAATGATGGGAAAGTTCCTCATTTCCATTGAAAAAACCCCAGCTATTCTCCATTTCTGTGGCAGATCATACAGCTTTCACGGACTTCTTACATGTTGCTGAAGAGTAGCTGTCTTTTATCTTTTCCAGCGAGTCTCCAAAACATCTTGTGCAGATAAATAAGAAGTTTCTGGGTCACTGCCAGGAGGTTGCACCCGTTTCCAGCTACGCAGCCTGCTCGAGGTGGTGACTTTACAAGGCTGTAGGAACGGAGCACTTTCAGCCTTAGCTGGCTGCCAGGACACTGCGGGAGATTTTCACCCCCAGTGCCCTGGAACCTAATCAGAAAGAATTCCTGATGACTCGTGGACAGTGTTCAAGCGTTCACATTCTCTGCCGATCATCTCAGAAGCACAAACCTGTCAAAGTTGTGCTTTGTCAATGCAATGTTTCCACCTTCACCCATCCCACATAATCTAGAAGATAATTGGTTTTACCAGTATAACCTCATAAATATTTATTAGATGTTTTGTTTTGTTTTTAATTTAGTTTGGAAAGTTAATTAAATTCTATGTTTGCCCTCATCCATTTCTGGTGTTTTGCAGAATCAGGTCCTCAGATGAACCCACTGAATCTCATGCAGTAGGCAGAGCTCCAGCTCTGGGCTATCACAAGTGAATGTGAGGTTACTCAAGGGGAAAAAATAGATTTTTTTTTTTTTTAATTGACAGTTAAGCAAAAATGTGCAAAAATTTGATGGAAGCTGGGGCAAAGAAGAATCCACAATATTTTGGGGCTAACAAGTTCAAGGTTTGGGTGTGTAAATGATTGTACAGGTCAGTGGCAAATCCCCACGAACTGGCTGCGTTCCAAGTCAAGGCCAAGACCCCGAGTCCAGTGTGCTGATTTATTATTTTGGAATAGAATAGACTTCAGACATCAAGCCACTGATTGTTTTGGAGTGGTATCTGTTTGGGGAATTGCAGCTGCAGCCTTGGGCCTTGGCTGTGCCCGTGGGGCTCCTCTGGCTGCAGGATTGGTCCCTCTGTGTCCTGGGGTTGCAGATGATGGTGTGGAGCCCTGTGAACTGAACTAAACTCCTGCCAACTCCTTTCTGTTTCTTAGTAACCAATAGTCATTGTAAGAAGGTTTCCACATGTGTGATGGCAAAGGCAAAGGCTGTTCCCAAGTGTTTCTCGTGTAAGATACTTGAATGCTGTTTGCAGTGTCAGTGGGTGTCGGTGAAATCCTTTGGTGTTGGTTCCTTGTCTTCTTTTTGTCGGATTAGACGGGGCAATTTGGTATCAAAAGCCATGGATAAACTTCAAGTCCTTTTACTGTTTCACTTGCCTGGTCAGAGATAGAAAGCACAGATCCTTTCCTTTTAGAGAAGCTCTCTGTGTGAAAGGAAGCTGAATTTTCATGCACCAAGCAGAAAGAACCAGGTCGATTTCTTTTTTTCCCCAACTTTAATGTCACCGAGGTTCTGCCACCCTGGTGGGGAATATGGTGGAGCATTCAAAGTGCCTCCTAGGAGGTCCAACAGTTCAGCTCTTCCCACCTGTGATCCAGGGTGGGAAATGGACTCCAGTTTTCTGCGAGAGAGGAGGTCAAAAGCCTTTATTTATGATGCTAAACATCACATGCACTCGTGTGCAGCTGCCTGTCTCCAGCAGGCCAGCTGAATGCACTGTTTAGACTGAGGTTTCCTTTCCACTGGCAGCATGCCCTGTACCTATTTCTATGAAATAATTTTTCAAAACCAAACACGGAGCTGTTCTGAAGTGCACCTCTGTCACCCTGCCACTGTACAGGGGACCTAGAAACGAAGGACAGCAGATTTATCACTGACAGCTTCTCTAAGGCTGTGTCTGTATTGCTCAGAGACCTGTGTCTGTCTCTCTTGATTCTTCTCAGACACATCAAGATTTTAATTTGGTTTCATCTTTGCTAGGATTTTTTTTACGGTGGCGGAAAAGTGGGGTTTTTGTTGCATATGCTGTTTGTCCAGCACTTATTTAAACAAAAATGTGAACAGTAGTGCTGTAGTGCTGGGAGCATCTTTAGCGCGAGCAAAAAAATCTTTTTTTATCAATAGGGTGCGTGTGTCAATTATGAGAAAATAGACCTCTAGCTAATCTCTAACTCAGAGATCCCTTACAAGGGTTTCATCAGAACATGCAAGTTAGAAATCCCAGTAACCAACTTCACCGCAATGGTGGGAGGCTTTGAAATCTATCCATGGCTCTCCAGAGATGTGATTTTCTTCCAAATGAGCGATCCCATGGCTGGAAGTGGACAGTTTGCTGTGGAGGATTTATTCTCAGGCTAAAAGCAAAGGAGAATCATCACAGCTGTTCAGAAAATAGAGACATAATCTGCACTCCGCTGCACCAAGCAGCACTCAGCAAAAGCTGCAGGGAGGGAAGGAGATGGAGTCTGAGGTGCCCAGCTGGTGTTTATCCCTGGAATTCCATGGAAGCTGTGCTGGCCATGGCTGGCAGGTAGGCAGGGCAGTCTGATCTCCTTGGCTTCTACCCTGAGATGTTTGTTCAAAGCACTTTGGGGAGGTTTGATAATGGGCTGAGCTCTGTTGACTTTCTCACACCTGATTCTGGTGTGTGCAGGGATGAGATACAAAGTGCGGTGCCCAGAGATTGGGACTTTCAGCCATGGGATAATTTTTCCTTGACCTCGGAGTTGGTCTTTCCCTGCAGTGTGAACCACAAGAACAGTTTTGCAGTAGATCAGTGGCATTCTGAAGTTCACACTAAACTTTCTGTTCTTTCTGGGAGTAATAACAATGGCTAACAATGGATTTTTCTGTGTGGGCTGCTTTCCTCTTGCAAATCTCTCCAGCATTTAAATGAAGATACAGTAGCCACTGTTCACATATTAATCTCCTTGATGACAAAGCCACCTCTTTGTTCTGGTGTCTCTCCTAATACGAGTTACACCATAAAATTTGTATCTAGGATTTGCTTCAATCACAGTCCTGCATTCCTGAGGCACTGATGTAATGCAGATTACCCAGAAAGATTGGTGTGTGCCAAAGTAACTGTTCCCAAGGTGGAGTATACTGCATACAGCACCATAAATTATCAAATAATGAAGTTCTCCTGTTGTATTTTCAAAGCTTCATCTTAACAGGCTGATTTATAGCTGAAATTACTAAAAATACTGCCTGATAGTTGCCAAATCTCATCAGTCTTTAACCAATTCCTCATTTAAAGCAGAACTTTAAGCCCAACCTTGCAAACCCCTGCCTTGCAGACAATTATCCTAAGACCTAACAGAGCTTCGAGAGTCCTTGACTTGAGGCCAACTCTGAGACTTTTTTTGGTCGTTCTAGCTGACACCTGATAATCTTTCTGGCAATCTGCAGTTACAGTTCGCTTAATAAAATGTGCCTGGAAAACCCTGTAGGTGTTTCCTGGTGCAGTTATCTCAAAGATCAGGAATCTGTGACCAGAAGCCTCACACCAGCTCTGAGGACCAGAGTGGAGCGGTGGAGGTGATCCAAGTTTGGCAAATTTGCATGGGTGGTACCCAGTGTGTTTGCAGCAGAATTCACTAACTCACGCAGCATTGCTGGAGATAATGAATGAGAGCGTCCGGGTGCTCCTGGTGGGACATGCCCAAGGGTTCTGCTTCACCTCGGAGAGGACAGGTCAGACCCAAACAGCTGCAGAGCATTTGGCAGCTCTCTGATGGGAGAGTAAAGCTCAGCGGTCAGGTTTGTGGCACAAACTGTTTCTTCTTTCTTATTCAGGAGCTGTGAACGCAGCCCCCCAAAGCCATCCATCAGGATTAGAAATTACACAAGGAGAAAAATCTGGTGGGAGACCAAACCAAACAGTCTCCAGAACTAATACTCTATTAATATCTTACACTTCACTATTTACTATTGTAAAAAGTAACATAAAAATCACTTTTTCCCGTGGCACAGTGATGAAATGAGTGTGTATTTATGGCTTGAGCTGAGCCTCCAGCACAGCCCCAGGGACTGCTCACCTTAAAGCAGTGTGACACACCCCTGGCTGCTGCTGGCTCAGGGGACAGATCTAGAGTTCACTGAATTTAGGGACAGCCTTCCACTAAATTCAGAGTAACTTTGTCTCCAGCCCGTGCAGGATTTAGCTCTGGGTATTTGTATCTGATTCAAAAATGAAGTATGTAAATAGTTCCCCAGTAGGTACATTAAATTACCTGAAACTTGGGCATGTTCCAGACTGGCTTCCTAACAGGGGTGCTCAGGGGTGTCTCAGGAGCTGTTTCCCTGTGGCAGACTGTCACTGGTCACACTTTTCTGTGTGTTCATGTCTTGAGTTCATGTCTTTATGTGCAGCTGCATGGGGTGCAGTGAGGATGTTTGATGTTTGAAATACTCGGTATTGACTGTGATTTGGTATCTCAGCTGATGAAAAACCAACTCCTGGCAATGTCTAGGATAAAGCCCAACATCTGTTTGCTCTGATTTCATAACAGATTTCAGTTTTGCCTTTGAAAAATTGACCCTGGAAGTGATGATTTTCCCTGGTGAAACCCAGGCTGGAACAGCAGCTGGGAGAGCCTCTGCTCTGGCTGCTGTGCACAGACAAGGTTTGAGCTCTGCTGCCCCTCTCTCTGGTTTTCCTGCAAGGGATGAAGGATCATTTCTGAGATATCCTAAGTGAGGAGGAACAAGAGCAAAGAGAGCTGAGCTGAAGGGTCAGATGAAAGTGTCATTCAGATACAACAGTCAGGGCGGGAGGGAGCCTGTCTGAACCAGCTCAGCTGCCCATCCTCTGCACCTGATGAAACCCAAGAGCTCAAGCCTTAGTGATTAAATGAATATTCGGGAAATGAATCCACCATCTGAGACCCCAAATCTCTCCATGTCTCAGAGACAAGAGAATCACTTAGTCCTGAGGAGCAAGAGGCTGTCACCATCCTCCTTTGAGTCCGCCCTGTATCAGCACAGCAAAAGCAGGGCTGTTCAGCTGCACTTTCATCCCTAAAATAGCTCCCTGAGCATTGCTGAGTGCTGCAGGAATCACTGCTCCCTGTGCCAGCACTTCTCCAACCCATTGCTCCAGACAGCCCACAATTCCCATCAAGGCATCACTGACACAGAACAGCTTCACAGAGCTCTTTAGAGCAAGGAAAGTGGATGAGGGAACGTACAGGATAAGCTGCTTAACATCTCAAAGAAAGAGGACAGCAATAACACCCGAAAGGTGCCAAGTGATACACGGCAAAGTAAACTGGGTGGCCAATTAGAAGGAATCAAGTCATGGTTGTGATGAGATTAGTGTCACTTACAGAGGCCGGATTCAAAGTCCAGTGAAGCCAGTGGAAAAACTCTGCCTGGCTCTTTGCAATGGGCCCTGGTGTTCCTCTGCTTTATTATTTAAAGGCACCACTTCCACCCCATGGAGCAAGGCTGTAACTCCATGTGTCTCCATAGTGGGGGAAAACAGGCTACATTTCCTTGTAGCTCCTGCTCATTCTTACTCTATTCTGTGAGTCAAAACTGGTCTTAGAAAAATTGTTTAGAGGGGACCGGTGGTCAGTCCTTGAGAAACTTCCCGCTCTGTTGTTGCATTAAATCTGAGCTGTTAAATTCTGTTCAGCAGCCCAGTGCAAGGAGATCATTATATCCTCCAGAACTCCTGTACAAAGCTGAAATGTAAGTGAAAACAAGCTTTCTCCATCATTTGTCCCACTAATTCCCTCTGCCCAGTTTTAGCATCATCAGAAGGTTTTGTGGAAGTGAGTGCTTTCTGACACCACAACCTCATTAGGACTTTTTTTTTTAAGAGAAAGCAGGAGCATCTGTTGGAAACATTTCAAATGTCTGCTCTGTGCGGTGTTGCTCCTGACAGTGACACTTTGCAGTGTCCCCATGCACCCCTGTCAGTACCGCAGGAAAACCAGGGTGATTCGAAGGGTGCAGATGTAATTAGAGCTAATTACCAAGCCTGAAGTCACAGCTGAGCAGCACACATGCATTTCTGCTGAAATGGTGGTCATGACCATGCCTGTCCCAGCAGTGGGAGCGGGCTGCCAGCACAGGGCTCTCGTTTGGGGTGTTTCTCACTCAGTCCCCAGCCTGGAGTTGGTTTTTTCACAGCGAGCTGGGATGGCCGATCCTGGCGGGCCCTGCCCTGCTCTTATTCACGCCTCTTTTGCTGCCCTAGGTTACATCGAAGCCGCTGTGATCCCTGCAGGTGCCCGGCGGATCAGAGTGGTCGAGGATAAACCTGCTCACAGCTTTCTGGGTAAAAAGACAAAAGAAAAAAAATGTTTTGATTAAAATTCAGCTTTGCTTTCTGTTAAAATGACCCTTCTCTAAACGACCTGTGAGGTTTGTTGCTGCCAGGGAGGGGCTGGTGATTTCAGTCTTGCTGCAATCTCTGCTTTTGTGGCTTGGTTTCACGACGTTTGCTTGATGTGATAGTATGTGACACTTACAGGCCCTGTGCGACCTGGAGGGACCAGAGAGTGCTTTTATATAGAGAGAGAGGAGTTCCTGAGCAGAACTTGGCAGGGGGCTGTGCAGAGCTGCCAGGAGCACACAGCGCTCGAGGAGGGAGCGGGGAAGAGAACAGTGTGTTTGGAGAAGGGAATGGCAGAGGCACTGATAGGAAGGCGCCCGGCTCAGTCTGGAGCAGAGGCAGGACAGGGCAGCTGATACCCCTCAGTAACCTGCTGCCATTGCCTGCAGCAGCACATTTGCACTGGATGCTGGACCCAAGACCTGATCCTGCACTCTGAGTTGGGCTTAGCTGCAGCCTCTAGTCCACTTGCCTCTATTTTATCAGGCCAAAAAATGTGTTTAATCCTCTCGTCATTTCTGCTTCTGCATTCCTTCAGAGAAGAACAGGCTTCCTCTCCTCCTTCCCCTATTGGGAAAAAGGGTTTAGACATGGCTGATGGGTAAGATTTGCATGTGAGGTTGTTGTAGGGCAGAGTCCGTCAATGAATTTGTTGTTCAGTTGCTCACTGCACAAATTAAAGGTCAGAATGGCATTTGTAAAGTGCAGCCAGTCAGTTACACTGAGGCTCTGTCAGTCTGGTCTTCTGCCTCTTCAGTGTTTGGGGTGTTTCTTTTTATCATTTCTGTGCAATAGATAAAGGGCTTTACCTCCCATGTACTTCTCGGGAGTCCAGGTCACAGAAATCCTAATGGCCCACGGCCCCGAATACACACAGGAAACCCGTGGCAGACCAGAGGGTTCAAGGAAAATTGTCCAAGGTCCAAAAAAGACCCAGCACATTGACAGGTCCCTGGCACAATCAGAGCTGCATGGCCATGGAATTGCTTCCAGGGAGGAAGGAACTCTCGAGAGGATTGCTGAGCTTGTCACAGTCTGTTCTGTGGAAGAGGAAACGGAGGTGTTGCAGCTTGCTTATGGCTATGCAGGGAGTTAGAGCAAAGCTCAGACCTTGGTTTCTGATTTCCACATCTTTTGCTTATAACTCTTCATTTCCAGCCAAAAGGAGATGTTAATATCCAGCACTGGAATATAGGATGCTTCTGAAAACATTTGCATAGTGGTCGTGTCAGAATTTCAGGTCTAGTGCCTTGGGTTTTCTGTCTTCAGATGCTGCCCAAGTTGGCAATATCACCAGGAAAGATGCTTTTGTTCTCTTTTATTCCAGATTCAGGGGAAAAAAAGAGGGCACATTATGTCATTCAGCTGCCCTTTGGTCAAAACCGTTGGCGTTTGTGCCACTTCTTGGTAGGAAGCAATACCAGCGCTGCTCCTAATTCCCTAATGCTGCAGCCAGGCTGCCAGCGGATCCCGCCTACCCGTGAGATGTTTGACATAGCAAAGCCCGGTGGAACAACGGGAGCCAGTGTTTCTTTGGCTTTTGCAAGTGCTCTGCCTTCTGGAAACCAACCTTTTTGTTTGTCTTGGTGGGGTTTGCACAGGGTATTTGGGCTTTGGCAGATAGCAGAGCACTGAGAGTCGTACGTGGAGTAAGAGACTGCCCTTCCTTGGAACAACATAACCTTGACTAAAGCAGATGGTTCCCCACTGGCTGGTGAAGATTAGGGCTGTGTATTTTTGAGAGCAGGAGTTGGCCCTGTGTGCATCACATGAAGATTGATAAAAATCTGGCTCTTTTAAAGCTTTGAGTGCTTTTAGCTCTTTGGTTCATGGTCAGGAGCCAGGAGAACCTCTCTAAGCTTTCCAGGGTTTCCTCTTTCAAGGAACCCTCAACACAAAGAAAAGATACTCAATGTCTTGCTGAACTGAGATGAAGAACAGCAGCAGGGGGGTTCCAGTAGGACAATAAAGATGACCAAAGAAAAAAGAATCCAGTCACTCTGATAAGGCTCTTAAATCCAGGTCTGAGTGTGGAAGGATTTTCTGTTTCAATAGCACTGACAAAGCTGAGTCCAATCAGGTCCTATTTCTACTCAGAACCAGGTACAGCATTTTGGAAAGAAGCCCAGCATAATTTGGAATCAGTATTCCATGTGCTGGGAGCAGTGCCTGAAGAATTTCCCTCCACCTACAGGCAACCCACGCTGGCTGCCTTGGCTGGCTGGAACTCTTAAAAACCACCTTGAACAGGAAATGCCTGGGCAGTTTGTGTCCACAGGCTGGGGAGCAAGCTGGAGGGACCCAAGGTGGAAATAAAGATCTGACTAGATGCCAGGTTTAGAAATTGATTGGTCAGTTCCTGCCTTCCAGCCAACAAGAAAAACAGAAGTTACAGGTTGTTGTTGGGGTTCCTATTCCTTCTGCTCTTCTGCTGCACAAGTTTGAGTGTAGTTCTGTCACCTCTGGGGCTGGGCAGAGCCAGTCAGTGGCTGTGGGTGACAAAACAAAAGCCATTGGAGTTCTCTGTGTCTGGGACATGTAGGGCTTTGCAGCTGCAGCATCGGTCTCTGCTGCTGGGGCAGTGGAGGCAAGCAGTGGTGGAAACACTTTGGCCCAAATGCTCTGCTGAGTTCCCAGTGCAATTCCTGCAATCCTCGAGGAGCACCTTTGGGAACAGGTCTGTTTCCAAACCCTCCACCTCTTCAGTCACTCAGGGAGCAGTGCTTGCAGCAATCAAAATCAAACCCTGCCTGAAAAAGAGGTTCACAAAGATGAAACGTTGGTTTTCATCAGCAAATTATCTCCCTTTGACGGTGAGCTGGAACCAAAGCTCGGCTTAAGTCGTTCAGCCTCTTAGAGAGTTCTGAGCATGTGCTGGGATAGCTCTCCTAGTCAGCCATGCTGCTTGGAGATAGTTTTATCTCACCCCCAGCTTTGATTAGTCGTGTCCACGGCTCCTCAGGGCCAGCGTGGTGGCTGCTTTGATCTGCCTGGGAGCCGCCAGGCCTTGGCAGAGGAAAGCAGTCCCGCTTCAGAATTGTGCAGAAGGTACTTTGTAGATGAGGAACAAAGCAGGAAGAGAAGTGGGCCGCAGGGAGAGACACATTGCTGCAGCATGCGAGTGCCAGGACACCGCTGTACCCCCGGGCTGTGTGCCAGAGAGGACTTTCCTCAGGAAAACCCCCACTTCTCCTGGGGAAACCATACCTACAGTTCCTCTGCAACCTGATTTTGGAGGCTCTTTGGGACTGTGAGAGCTGTCAGGAAGGTTGTGTGCAGCAGGACAATATTCCACCTTTTTTCAGGAATTCCCAGGGTACAGGTCCTCAAAAAAGCAGATGTAGAGAATATTGTGACCTGCTCTTGCTCCAGACTCCCCCAGAGCTTAGACATTACAAATGATATATATCCTAGGCACACCCGAAAGGGTTTGCTGGCTGTGGAGGCTTGATGCAAAGGGATGACAATGGGAGATTTCCTGTTGACTTCCAAAGGCTTTAAACAGCTTCTCTTACCTTCTGCAACACTCTCAGTTAAGTGAGAGCAAAGTTGTGTTCTTTACTGGGAGAGCATAAAACGGGCATGAGATGCTAGAGGTTAAAAAAACATCTTGTTAAAGGCTTAGCCAAAAGACAGTTAACCTTGAACTGAGGCAGCGCAGTAACACGTGGGATATTCTGTCTGTCTGCTGTCAGGGCAGATTTGATCACGGTGAGTGGATCCCCACAAAGGGGCCTGGCACTTCCCGCTGGAATGGGGTCTGCCAATTTTCTCTTCCCTCGGTGCATCACACCAACATCTGGATAACTCGGCTTCCGTTCTGACACAGAAAACACATCCATCCCCGAATCAGCTTGCACTGATGAGTCAACAGTAACGTGATGCCCTTGTGGCTGGAGTTGTCCTTGAGCATTTGAAGGACAGCAGTGATCCTGATGCAATAGTAGTGCTGGAGGAAAGGAAATACAACTCCAAGTATCTTTTCTTCTCAATATTCATCTTCCTTCTGCAGTAGAGCTTTTCACGTTGGCCTCACTGAGGCACAGAGGCACAGGATGGATGAGATCCTACAGCACCTGACCTTTTGTATGTGTGTCCAGCACCTGGACTCTGAAAAGAGGGTGGCCAGGTTCACATTCTGCCCGCTGACCAGCCCCAGCTTTGTAACCTGACTTCTCTGTCCAGCTGTGACAGATGAATGTTAATTTGTTCAATGTTTTGTTATGGAGCACACACAAACATAGCATCAGTTGTATTTTGCGCTTGCAAATCTTCACGTGTGTATCAACACAGATTTGATTGATCTTTTTCTCAAGGAGAGTTTAGGAAAATGCAGTCTCAAAATCTGGAAACTGAAAGAAAATTCTGCTTGGAATAGAAATTGCAGAGTTGCCTTGTTGCATTTGAAAGGAGAGTTTAGAGATAAATCCTCTATGAATTTTATGTTAACTCTTCTAAATACCTTCATCAGCTGAAGTACAGAATATATCCAAGTTAGAAACGTTGCAATGGGCCATCTAAAAGTGGAGTTTTTTATGTTTTTAAACTCCTATCTATTACAAGGTTACTGCATCTTGTGCTTGAGGTAGCCTGAAATAAAGGCTCAGTAGTCTGTATTGTGATTACAAATTTGCTTGCATTTCATTCCGTGGTGTTTGATTCATTCCAGCTTTAAAAGATTCCAGTAAGAGATCCATTAACAGCGACTGGAAAATTGAGCTTCCTGGTGAGTTTCAGATCGCAGGCACCACTGTCCGGTACGTGCGAAGGGGGCTGTGGGAGAAAATCTCTGCCAAAGGACCAACTAAAATACCACTGCACTTGATGGTAACTTTATATCCTTTGTTTGTGTTTCTTAAGTGATGCAACAGAAAGGGTTGATATCCTAGCTGAAAGTTGAATTTTGCTTGTTTGCTTCCTCACCACGGTGTTCTTTTGCAGCATTGCAGGGGCTGGAGAAGTCCAGCTCTTCACTCAGAAAGTGATGCTCCCTTCTGGGAGATCAGGCAGTGTCCCAGTCAGCTCATGTCCAGCACAGGATACCCCTGTCATGTGTCACAGACAGGTCCATTCTAGAGGTGTAGGTTCCCAAGGACCTTTCTTATTTCCTGGACATACCTGACATATAAAAGCATATTTTGTGAAATATCTTCTCATCCTATGCCAGAATGTATTCTGTGTTTAAATACTCAGTTCTCTGACAGAAGAGATGCAGATCTAGCATGCACAGATGATATATGTGAATGTGATCTAAGTAGTGACTTGATTACACACAGAAATGTTCTTTGTTTTCTTTATATTGTTTTTTCAATTGTATGTAGTTTAAGGTGGTTTTTGTCATTTTTTCCTAATGTTCAGCATAGTCCTTCTGTTAACCCAGCCTGTTATTTTGTGAACAGCCATGTGGCTGAACATGAACAAGAAGTCCCCAGGGGTGAGAAGAGCAGGACTGTAGTCCCAGAGCTGTCACTAGTGGGTGACGGGGTGACCCATGGTCCAGTTCCTTCATGCTGGTGTAACCTTAACATTTGTGTCTGTGAGACAGCTACAGATGCCTGTCTCATGTACCTGCTCCTGTTTGAAAGTCTGCAGAAAGCTTCACAGGTTCTATAGCAAGGTTTGCATAGAACGTATTTTAATTTGTTCACTGTTTCCTGGAACTTCTTTACCCAATTCCATTTTTCTGTGTGCTGTTTCTTTTCCTTGTGACTTTGTGCCATGTTTGTTCTCTGAAGGCTCTCCGTAAGCACTGCTAAAAATCAGCATTCTCTCCCTTCCCTCACCTGATTTTTTTGGCTTGCTGGTGTTCATTGTGCAACACTTCCTGACCCAGTTTGAAAAGCTCCAAAGATGCCTGAACTTTTCACACGCACAAAAAGCTGACAGTAACGCTCCACTTTGTCAGTACTTTCGTGGTGTCAAAAGCTGCTGCACGGGAACATGAGGGGTTTTGTCTTTGCTTTCTCAGATGAGTGAGTTTATGGGCTCACAGACCAGTGTAAAGCCGGATGCAGAGAGGTTACAACTGGAATAGTCAGAGGTGCAGGGTTGGGCACACCTGCAGCTTCCTGGCTCACCTGTGTAACTCAGGATGTGCCCACTCCGAGGAGGTGTGTACAGGCACCTTCTTCACCATCAGAAACATCAGCTTCTGCTTGACTTTGGCCTTAACACAATCCTTCCCTCCTGAAACCAGGACTCTGACAAAGTCCCTTGTACTGCCAAGGTGTTCCTAACCTCATGTGAGAAACAGGAGTGGCACAGGTACCGTTTGGGAAGAGGCTGTGCAGGGTTCCTTAGGCAGCTCTTGGAACCTTCTTGGGGCATGACTTGATTGATGTCCACTGCAGTAAAATCTGCTATTGGCATTTTGTGAACCTCAGCATCAACAGAGCTTTGGTTTTAAAAAATGCTCATTTCCCCTTCGTTAAGGAGTAAGGAGCTAACATAGGAAAACAGTGATTATGAGCTTCTCCCCGAGTGTCCTGTCCAGAGACAGACAGGCCCTTTCAGCAGACATAAGCAGAGGAAATGTTCCTTCTTCACCTTCCCTAACAGAAATGATTAAAAATGAGGAATGCAAAAATTACCAGACCATTACACAACAGATGGTTTTAAATCACTGCCAGTGGTAAACAAAGCACACATGAAGTCTTTGCTTCAAATCAGATACGAATCTTTCCTTGATACAGGGTGGTGGGTTTCATTCTTTCAACACAAGAAAGGCAGGATGGTTACCAGTTCCCTCTAAATAGAAAACTGTTGTTCAAACAGTGGTGGAATACACTGGACTGACAAAGAGCCAGAAGCTTCAGTCAGTCCATTGTGACCTGCATTTGAAACCAATTATACACACGTACACACACCCCCCAATTATATATGGCTATGAAATTGCATGAAATTGGTTTCATATGGGCCTTTAGATTCACTGGTCTCGCACCCATATTGAGATAATAAGGATTTCTTTTTAGGAGCTGTTTTTTAATACTTGAGGCATTTCTCCAAGTGCATTGCTGTGCGTGTGTTTCTTGGAGAAACTGATGTTTGTGTAAGTAGGCCTGGGCTAGTCCTCCTCTTGCAACAGAGGACAACCAAACACTCCCAGAGCAGAAAGCAGCTTTAGACAAGGCTGGCTGATCAGTTCTGCAGAACAGGAGTTCCTAGCTCCTGCACTTCAAGAAAGCCAGAGCAAGGCTCGACCTCTCTGCCTCTGACTGCCTGCTATTGGAATTGTATTTAAAAAACCAACATTCATCCTTGAAATTGTAATGGTGGCTGGCTGGTTTCAGCCCTGGTGTTCAGTCCCGGTAGTGAGGCTCCCTCTGTAGCTGAAGCAAAATCGTGTCTTTGTTCCCCACATCCTCTGTTAGAGGCTCCTCCGCCCAGGGTTCTGCCCTGTGCAGAGCAGCTCTTGGGTGCTGAGTTGTGGAGCCCCCGCAGTGTTCACAGCACGGGCTGCCAGGACCCCTTCTTTCAGCACATTTGTTTGGTTAAACAAACTCCTGACAGCTTTAGTGAGATTATTGCTTAAGTAGGAGTGATTTGTGCAAATCTGAAGGGGAAACAATTATCGTTGGGAGAAAATAGCATTTGCAAATTTGTCTTTTTTGAAATGGGCAGCTGCTTGCCCCACTTACGAGAGCTCTGCTGAAAATCCCTTATTTGATAAGGCATTGCTCCTATTTCAGCAGGTGACAAAAGGCATCACAATTCACCTGTCTAATGCTGCTCAGATTGTGGGATAGTAAGTATAAGGAAGTTTAAAGGCACAGCATGAGCATTACAGTAGTATTTCTATGGCATTTGTTAATAGTGTGGTAACTCGGATTCCATGGACCCCGTTCTCCGTGGGATATCTTCCAATCCGTTCTGACTCAGCCAGGGAAAGTGAGAGCCAAATGAAGTCCAACATGTAAATCAAAACAGGACCAGTGCTCTCATCTGCCGATGGTGAAAACATAAACATTTTTCCCTGTTCCTTTGTTAATAGTCAGGGAATTTTGGAGTACCAGCACTGGAGACATCACAAGTGATTCCATAGGAAACAGTCAGCCTGCTGTTGGGAGCAGGTTTCGCCTTCCTCTAGGAATATGCAGGGATGAACAGAAATGTTGCCGGCAGCTGTGTGATCTGGCTCTTGCTTGTCATCCACAGTTTTCTGAGACATTAAAACCCTGCAGCTGCAGCTTCTCAGCAGGAACAGTCACACTTACCTGAGTGCCACATTTACCAGGAGACGTGGGACGTTTTTTTGCATTAGTTGTTTTGGCTCCAAGAAGCATCACCTTGTTCTCTCAGATGTTTAGCTCTAGATGCTTATTAAAATAGTTGTTATATGAAAAGTTCTGATTTAATGCTTCTTCTTGTCTTTCTCTTTGGATAGCCAGTGACCTGCTGATCAAATATGAGGCTGAAAGTTATGCCCTGGATCCCAGGTTTAGACATCCCTGTGACTGCTTTAAATATTCACAAATCTCATGAGCAGTTCTTGCTCCTGCAGTTGCCCTGTTTTACCAGTACCGTTGTCATTTAAGTTTTCTAGATAAAGATTTGGTTGCTTTTCACAAGGTATTCATATTTCAGGAATTTTATCCCAAGCCAGCATTTCCAGCAGTGCTATCTCCACAGCCTGTTGGCTCTCCCAGCACAGTGTGTTGCAACAGCCTCTCTTTTCCTGCCGAACCAGGTGCTGTTATTCCATGACCAGAATTATGGGATTCATTATGAATACACCATCCCTGTAAACTATACTGCTGAAAACAGAAGCGAGCCAGAAAAGCAACAGGATTCCTTGTACATCTGGACGCACAGTGGATGGGAAGGGTGCAGCGTGCAGTGTGGAGGAGGTAGGGACACCGGGAAGCTCGGGGGGAATCCCTGTGTGGTGTTTGCAGGCTCCGGCCACAGGACAGGTGCCAAGGCACGGTGGGAATTGGCCATGGAAATGGACGTTGCCATCATGAACGAGAGCTCTTTCTCAGCGGCTCTCCCAGCTCTGATCCCCATCCCGTGGCTGATTTCCAGCCAGCCTTTTGGCAGGGACACTGCTCGGTCACCGCAGGCTGGAGCTGCACCTGGGCTCCCGCTGCACGGAGGGCTCCGTGTGCAGCCCCATCACCAGCGCGGTCACATCCCCAGAGCAGCTTCTCTGCAGCTGCTCGGGCACACGCGGGGAAAGGCTCTTCCTTCCCCAGGGCTCTGCTGCTGGGACAGCTCCTGGAGGTTTGCAGCAGATGCTCCTGTGCCGGGGGGACGTGCTGGGAGCCCAGGAGCACACGGCAAAGCTCCCTCCCCGGAGGATCCCTGGACGTGCACAGACGGATCTGCTGAAGCCTCGGGGGGAGTTGATGCTGTGAAACCAGAGCCTGGTTTGTCAGACGCTGTCCATTGCATTTTCAGTGCTGGAAGAAGTAGGTTGTTCCCTGAGGAAAAAAGATCGTTTCCAAGCATTCTGGGCAGCCTTTCTTCACCAGCAGACCCAGTTATTTATGATGTGACATGACAGAAGGAAAGAGCTCATCTTCACATTTGCAGGCTCACTGCCCTCAGTGCACTGAAATTACAGATTTTTTTCTGTAAGTGGAACTCACTTTAAAATAGACTCTTTTACTCATGCATTAAAATAATAACTTTTAAGCCATTAAACCCTCACATAAATGAAAATGAAATTTGTTTGCAGCTCTTCAGATTTTTGTTGTAAGCTTGCTACAGGTTTAAATCAAATCAGTGTCTGCCAGCATGGCTCCCACCACGTTAAACACTAGAAAGAGAAAGCCCAACGTGCTGTTCCTGTGAAACAGTCAATTGCATGATTATTGGGGAAGGATTTGTAGCTTTTCTGAAACAAAGCCCCAAAACATGTGAGTACAACGGTCAGGGATAAGTGGAGAAGAAGAGTTCTTGCAGAGGTGGTAGAGTACATCTTCTAGAGGGAGCAGGGGGCTCCAAGCTTTGGAGTTTTGGTTAAGGAGTGGACGTGGTTTTATTCAGGGTTCTTTTTGCTTCGCCTTGCAGGTGAGCGGAAAACCATCGTGTCGTGCACGCGGCTCGTTAACAAGAGCATGACGCTGGTGAATGACAGCGACTGCCAGCGAGCCACCCGCCCCGAGCCCCAGGTCAGGAAATGCAACACACACCCCTGCCAGTCACGGTAAGGAGCTAAAAAACACTCGCAACCAATATCCTTTTCCTCCCGAAACTGCCCCTTTCCAAAGCCTCCATCTGGTGAACACGGTGAAAATGTCTCAAAGTACTGGGACACGTTGTTAGCCACAGTAAGCAGCTGTAATATTCATTTCCTTTTGTTGAGCAGGTCAGATTTTCATTACCTCAGACAAAGCCCATTTAATTTGTGGTCAGTGAGGCCAGATTCCATGCAGGCTGCCTTCATGCATTGTTTGGGGATGGTTTTCTTTTCCCCTTGGCTGCCTCCTGCGAGACAGAACAACTTACAGTATAAAGTTAGAAAATAGTACAGTGACTGCATATCTAACCTTTTTTTTTTTTTGAATCAGCACAGAATGGGGTCTGATTAACTGTCAAACAGTACTACAAAACCCCTGAAGTCAAGAAATTTAATTATGATGAAACACGTTTTAGATGCTTTCCTCAGTAAGGGTGCTTTTCTCCTCAGTAGTAACTAGAGATCTCTAAAAACAATAAAAATATCTCTTTCTAATTAGGCAAGCACTTTTAGCTGAATTAGTTTTGATCTGTGTTATATTAGAAAAAGACATTTCTGGCCAAAATGGCAAAAGGCAGGAAGGTAAATTAATTTGTTTCGTTTGTTTGCTAACAAAAAAAAGTTCACTCTTGCTCTTCAGTGATGTTTAGCATTATAGAGTGGTGGAGACACTCCAGTTTTGATGGCAGTTGGAATAACACCAGGATCGGGGGTTTGATCCCTGTAAGGGCCCTTCACTTCAGAGTTCGACTCAATGATCCTTGTGGCTCCCTTCCAACTCAGAAGATTCTGTGATAAAATCGATTTCAGATAAAGCTGAACAATACCTGAAAAAACATCTTTAAACCAGCCTGCTGGCTCCTGCATCTTGGGCAATCAGACAAGCCAGGGAAATGCACCCACAAAGCTAATCCAGCTGGCAGAAACGGGGGGAAACAACAATCAGCACACTTCCTTCTCATGGGACCTGCACTCTGATTAAAGTGCCCTGGAGCAGGGGAGTGCAGTGTCAGGCCATCCATCAATGAGGCTGGTTCAGGTTTCGGGTTCTGCCTGCTCTGCCTCTTGTTGCTGCTGCACAACGTTGTGGCTGTGCAGCTTTCAGCACTGAAAGGTGTAATGAGATACCCTGGCGTGTAAGGAGAGCCAAAATCCCAGTGGCTTCAAGGAAACAACTGTCATTTCCACGGGGAACTTCAGTGAGGTTGGGGTTTCTGTCGTGTCAGTCTCTCAGAATGAAACAAGGAGTATCTGCTTGTGTTGCTCTCCCAGACCTTTTGGAAGGCTTTGGGGGAGACTGGAGTGAGCCCAGGCAGGTGTAAGGAGGGATTCCAGGTGGTAGAGATGAAGAAAAGCAACTGTTAAAGTTCTGGGAGATGTGGGCAGCTTCTGTCTCTACCAGCTGAGAGCAAGGACGGGAGGTCCTTGGTCTGTCACAGCCCTGAGACCCAGAGTGTGCTCAGAGGGATCTCCATGACCCAAGCCCCTGGGGAAGTCTCTTTGATGCCCTTCCACCATGGCATCGCTGCCTGTGCAGGGCAGTGACCGTGGGTGAGGTTGAATCACACAAAAGCTCCTGAGAAAGGATTGCTCTGCTCCTGTGCCCAGCCTGTGTTCCTTTGGGGAGTTGGGTGCAGCCCTTCATGTCATTCCAAGGCCTGTCCTCTTCAGTGTGGAGTCACAGGCAGTTCCCAGGCCCAGGTTAGCACAGTTCTGCCCAGCTGCAGTGAGCTCTGGCACAGGAACAGTCTCACCGGCCCGTTTTTTTCAGAGCAGCGAGAGCAGACACCGAATGTGCTCAGAACCCGGAAAGGCCACAGAATCCTTGCTGATGATCTGATAGACCACACTCCCTCACTCCCTGCATGTAGACTACACTTGCACACTTAACATGCTTTTAACTGGAAACATTTTCAGAAGCACATTCTCTGTGCCTCTGTAGAATTTAAATTTCCACTTGCGTTTGCCCACCCAGACATTAGAAATGCATGCTTAGCATATTCTCTGACCAAGAACATCTTAAAGAAACCATTCTCTTTCACCGTGTCAATGCTTTTTTTATGAGCCCTGAATTTGTTTTAGGGTTTCAAGTAAAATTATTGTAGCATCTTGTTACAATAAGGTCCTTTCCCGTTTCCACTCAGACCTAAGCCCTTCACCTGAGTTCAGAAGAAGGAACAATGCTCTTCTTTCTCTAGTAAACCTGCTCTGTTTTGTGCATTCTGAACTGCATTTGCACTTTCACTCAAAATTTAAGAGAATCACCTTTCAGAGTATTTATCTCCAGAGAGGGGTCTTTTGGCCAGCACAGGACTGGGTCAGAGGACACTCAGTCTCTGTTTCACTTTTGGATGGGCTGTGGGACTTCAATTCACCATCCCACACTGTCCCTTTGTTTCCTCTCTCAGTCCATGTATAACCGAGATTGCAAACTCTTTGGGATGGGGTGAGATCATATTGTTTAAGTGGAGGAAGAGGCTGTTGCTGCTGAGATCATAATAAAAATAAAAAAAACAGTTACCCACGTTTATAAAGTGATCAGGAGAAAAAAAAGGGTATGTTATTAATAACAGAGTCTTTCTTCCAGCACGATCCCAAAGTGCTTTGTAAATTATATATCCCTTTGAACTTCAGCCACCTCTCAGGAGGGCCAAATAATGTAGGGCAGGGGACAGTACTTTCATGAGGCCAAGGAGAAGATTGGAATTCTCCAACTGCAACCCAGCATCTGAGAAAAACAAAGCAGGATTTAAAACTTGATTGGATACACTGACATGTTTTAAAATTAAACGTCAGAGAAGAGAATTTTCTTAAGGGTTTTGTTGAAACTGGCAAAAATAAAAGAATCTTTCATTCTTTATTATTGTTACTCTTTCACCTTTTAAAAAAAAAATGCCTCTTTTTCTTCCTATTTTATTTTTTATGTTCCTTGACCCTCTTTTTCCATTAAATTCTTTACAGCTTCCTTTCCTGTCCCAACTGCACCCTATTAGCACCTCTTTATTCTAATCCTTCGCCTAGCTCTTTGGATATTTTTGACAAAACCCCGCTGTAAGCAGATGGAATCTGGATTCCTGCACGGGGCGCTTCCAGCACGCCGAGCACCAACCCAAACACGGCGGCGAAGGCAGCCCTGGGGCTGGCACCGGGCTCACGAATCGCAGATCCCATCAGCTGTTTTCACTGAAAACACAGCTCGGCCAGTGGCCACACACTTCTGCATGCAGGGTCGGCTCTGGGGCTGTGGAACTGCTCCCCTCCAACGCAGGAAAAGGACCAAAACCACATGAAATTCCCCAACTGTTGGGCTTGTCATGGACTGTGTGCAAACGCTGGTAATTTTTCTCCTCTTTGCTGTAAGAGATTTTAGGAGAGGCTGAGTCCTTTCAGGGGCCTGCTGAATATTTGGTGTTCTCACATGGATGCTGAACAGCAGCATGAATGCCAGAAATCCCTGGCTGCATCTACAGAAAACCACAGGAGACCTTGAGCCCTTCGTTTCACTGTTTAGGACTTGAAAATATCTCCTGAGCCCAAGGATTTGTTTTCTGCTACCACCAGCAGCATATCATAGACTCCCTTCTATAAACTGAGGTTTTTACACAGGCTCCTTCCCTCACTGGGAGGCTCTCCTGTGACTTTGCTGTTCGTGTGGGTCAGAATCTTTTATTTTCAGCCTTAGTTTCATTGTCATTTTCCAGCCTTTTTTTGTGCATCAGCTCTGTTCCTCTTGTTAGACAGTATTTCCCCTCCCTTCCTCTCTGCCTTGGGCTATTTGCCACAGGATACAACAAACCATTGTATCTCCTCCTTCCATCATTTTTCTGGGCTAAATCCATTACTTTTAACTTCTTATTGCTTTTTTCATGGCTGCATCATATTTGTGGCTTACAGTCATTCGAGATGTTTTTCTCCTCATTTGTTTCATTGTATGAACCCTGCTTTGACACAGAAATGCTTGTTATTGGTCCCTGAGCACTCAGCCTTGCACTGTGTGCTGTTTATTTCCATCCTAGCTTTGTTATTGCACTACTCAAGGTTACTCAGTTCTTCCTGTCTGACGTCCTAATTCTCCGAGGCACTGACACTGCTTCTAGGCTTTGCATTGTCAGCATTTTCCCCAATTTTTCAGCAGTTTTCTTCTTTTTCTACCAAGGGCATTAATGAGCATACTAAACTAGATCAAATGCAAGACAGACCCTTCAGGAAGCCCCCTAGTAACTGAACTAAATTCCTTTCATACCTGATACTCCTCTGCAGCACTAAAGGTAGATGAGAGGCCAGCTCTCACCTCCCATACGAATTTCACAGTTAGATCCATGTTTCCCAGCATGTCACCAGTAAGCAGTTCCCAAGCAGCAAAAGGAGTTCTTCACCAAACAGATTAAATCTACCACATTTCCTTGGTCTGGAAAGCCAGTTATTTTAGTCAGAGAAATGCAGCCAATGAGTTTTGCCTGGAGGAAGCCTATCTTGCATCCTTTTACCCCTGTGGCCTTGATTATTGTTGCCCTCCAGATCAGCTCTCAAAGCTGGCACGCTGCTGAGGTCAGCTCTGTGGTTCCATGGATCACTTCCTTCTTTCTTTCTGTCTTCTCTTTCCCTTTCGTTTCTCCATCCGTGGGCTGGAGTCCAGCACCAAGCTCTCCAAGGGCTCACACACCACAGAACTGCCCACTGGGGAAAAATCAAGCCAGTTCTAAGAGTCAGTCGAGGCCTCAGTTGGCTCAGCACCTCACCAAAGGCTGGGGACTACCAAAATACTGGTGCCTCTGTGTGTGATGGCTGATGGTGCCCAGTGCTTTGAGCTCATGGTGTGTGTCCGTGTGACCCTGCTGACTCAGAGTCCCTCTAGACTCCACCCCATCCCTGTGACAGTGCTCTGTTTAACAGCCAGGAACACAGAAATCAGAATAACACAGAAATCAGTCTGTCTCCCTGATTCTGGGCTGTCTGCTCCCCATTTATGTGTGTTCTCATCACAGGTGGATGGGCAGCAAAACAATTCTGGATTTATTTTGGGAGGTGGTAGCCTTGCAAATACAAGAATTTGGGGAGAACAGTGTGATGGAAAACTCTGAGAATGTCAGAAAATTACTCACAGGGCTGCATAGGAATTGCACTGAACTGGAGGGCTGTGGGGGTTTGTTAACTGAAGGGGCTGAGCTGGATATTTAATGGCTCCAGATGGGTCAGTCCTTTCGCTGGTGCAGTCAGGCTCTTCTGGAACCTGGACAAATGTTTCTCATCCACAAGGTTCAGTGCCAGCAGGTTCAAACCCTTGTCTGTGCCTTGTGCTGAGAAACATCTTGGATGTGCGTTGGATTTGGTTACATGAAAAAAAATGAAAGGAGGAACAGCCGTGGGGAGGGTTTCATTTTAGCCTGGAAATCTGGCATCAGCAGTAGTGTTAGCACCCTCTGATCCAAGCAGGCACCACGTAAGAGCTCAGTTTGAAGTACTTCCCAAAGCTGGGGTTGGGATCTCCAGAATCAGCTTGAGCTTAATGAATTTGCCAGGGCTGTGCTGGAGCGGCTGGAGCAGGGAATGCTGCGCTCTGCTGGCAGCTCCTCGGGGACACTGCCTGCAGCAGGGCTCCCGTGGGCCTTGCAGCAGCCAAAGCCAAAATCCCGCAGACCAGAAGTCCTGAGAGCCGCCTGGGCACCTTGGTGAGGGGTGGCTGATGTCCTGCTGCGGCCATGTCAGATGGTGGTGATCCCCATCCACCCAAGGGAGACAAAATCTCCTGTGCTCCAGGTTGTAGGCAGGTCATCAGGTACCAATCAGTGGTTAATTAGCCACTGAAAGACAATTTTCCTGTGTATCTTCCAGCAAATCCAACAGCTCAGCTCGATGGAGCAGCTCTGGGAGAGAAGGCTGGGGAACAGACAGTGTAGAATGGAAAGTGCCTACTGGCTGCTGCTAAATGCACTTACATCAAACAATCCAAGCTGGCTTGCTAGAGCAGGAGTTAATTTGGCATTAATTTCCACATGGAGTCATGAGACAGGTCCCTCAGCTTTGGTGTAAACACCCAGGCTGGCTTACATCACGTTCTTTCCCGGTGCAGTGTTTGACTCAACAGCCTTGTGGTTGACCATTGCCTTGTTTTTAAATGTTAAATGATCTGTGCTGCTTTGTTTTGAGGCTCTTCAGGCCAAGTGCAGTTCTAACCCACAGAAAAGGATTAGCAGGATAATCTAACAAAATATTTAATTGTGAAATCCACTCCTCCCGCTGCCTGCTGTAATGATCTTCACAGTTTGCCTCCTGTGGTGGGAGCTGAGAAAAAGGCAGTGCCTTCCTGGAAAGGCAGGGAGTGGAGCTGGGAACCAGTTGCCCCATTAAAGCTACACCAGCCATGGATGTGGGTAGAAATAATTCACTGCAGAGGAGCTCTGAGAGTGCTGAAATTCTGTCCCTTGGTGCCAGCAAGCAGGACACCTCCTCACACCAACCCCACACCGAGTCCTCCAAAACCGAGAGATCGGCTCATCTGGGGAAGGAGGAGGGGGGGATACAATGGTTTCCATTCAAAATAAGAACTTCCCAAGGTGTATGTAAATTATAAATCATTGTTCCATGGCTGATCTTACTGGTGGGAAATTGAAAAAAAAGAAAAAAAAAAGCTGTCAAAATGATAATCACTAAAGAAAAAAAGAAACCTGTGTGAGTGAAAGTTGGCAAGTCTGTTAGCAGAATGACTACTGTACTGGAAAATTACTGAGCACTGTTTATAAAGGCAATCAGACAGGAATGTTAGTCTTGGAGTCCTATTTTCGACATCAGCAGCTGTATTATTCTACTAGATTCCTTGTACTTTTCTCCAAAAAGAAAAAAAGCCTTCTAGTGACTGGGTGTGGCACAACCTGTTCCCAAAAGACAAGATTCACCTGGTTGTTTTGACCCCAGTGGAGCAGGGAGGTGGTGGGGAGCGTCAGGAGTGAGTGGGGAGAGGACAATCCGATAGCAGAGTGTGTGTGTGTTTCACGGAAAGCACAATTCCATTTGGAAAGGGAGTTTTCTTCTCCACAGTCGAGCATGAGCTTGGTTTGACAGCTGTAAGCAAAGTGTATCTGTCAGTTCCACATGACTGATTCTCAGAAATCTTTTCCAATTCTCCTTGCTAAAATTATCCAATGTGAAATCCTGGCCCTGCTGCAAGCTGGTCTGAGTTTTGCCTAAATCAGTAGAGCCACAGCTTCATCCAGGTGCCTCAGAAAACCAAGAGTGACTTTGACATGATTTTGCATCCCAAACTCATGCTAAAGACAACCAGTGCTACCTGGACATGGAGTTATCCTCACCTGTATAATAAACCAAAAGGTTTTCAATAAAATCCTTTAGAAATAGAACCCTCAGATTACAGGGCTTTAGATATGTTTCTGTCGCAAGGACTTTCTCAGACTTGTTTTGTAGGAAATTTCCTGGGGTGCTTTACTCAGCAGTAGACCAGGCTCTAAACTGGTTGTAGTTAAGAGCCAGTTTTAAAAAAAACAGGATTAATTAAAAAAAAAAAGTTTTTGCAAACATGTCTTTGGTCACAGCTGAGCTCTTACTGTGAAAGCAGGGAAATAAATGTCACTGTGACATTGGGAAGGGAACAAGAGTACCCCGTAGGCAGTGAGGGGATGTGTGACCATGGCATGGACGTGCAGTTAGTGGAGGAGAACCTGCTGTTCTTCTGCAGGGTTCAAAAAAAGGGTTCAAAACTCTTTCAAGGCAGAAACAACCAGGTGAAATTTAATGGGCTGCAGTGTTTACCCCAGAAGATGTAACGGCTTTATGTTACAAGAGGGTGCAGATCTCTGAAAAGTGACCTCATGTCTTTTGATTGCACTCCCTCACCCCCATCTTCTGGCCTTGGTCCATTTTATCTTCCTAACATTTTTGTTTCCCAAATATTTAGCTACAAGCCCTCATTTGCAGACATTTCTTTCTCCTGAGTTTATGTACGTAGTGCTGCAGACAATTTTTTTTCCCCTAGGAAATGTGGGAGTCTTAGGCAAGTAGGTAGAGTAGATAATTCAAGGTTAATGACTAATCCAGACCATGGAAAGATCAAATGATGAACTGAATCTCCAAAAGATATTTCAGGTTTGCTCCAGGGGCCTGCCAGATGAGTGTTGCCAAAGCAGATTAGGAGAAAACCTCCCAATTCCTCAGAAGAGATCCTGAGAGGTCAGAGGTTGAGGGAGACTCAGAAGACAAAGACTCAGAGCAGCCCTCTCAGATTGCATGTCCTGCCCATCCCAGCTTTTTGATGCTTTTGAAGATCACACCCTTCTGGGCATATTTCAGCTAGAAAGACAGCCACTGACTGGGGTAAGATCTGTGCATAAAGCTCATCCTTTTCTTGCTGAATCCGACCACCAGCGGGGATCACTTAGCTCTTGAATCTTCTGTAGAGGTAAAATTACAAAAAATAATCCCAGGGCTGAAGCCACCCCTGTGGCTGTGAGCAGGATGAGTGTGTTTGTCACGTAATCAGCGCTTGTTGGCAAAACGAGGGGCTCCCCAGGGACTCCGGCTGGAGCACTCCCGTGGGCCCACAGGAGACAGGTGATAACCTGGGAGGGAAAGACCAAACTGAGAACAGCTCTGGTGTCAGGCAACCCCTCCGATCAGTTTACAGGCTCAAAGTGTAACTGGAAGCCAAATGCTTTATGTGATATACACAGGAATTAGTGTACAGCAGTTAATTGGCTTAGTTAATAATACAGAGCCAGCCTGGGCTTTGGAGTTGGAACACTGGAGTTATTTTTGACGTTGTATAGGAAAAATACTGATTCTTTTTTAAAGAAAATCACCCTCTAAGTAGGTCTTGTTGTTAAACACACTCAGGTGTGGTCAGAAGGTGTAATGGCAGTGTAGAGACAGAAATCTGCCTGTGGTGCAGTTTAATAGCAGCCCTAATGTGATACTATTTGTACATCACATTTTTCTCCCCTGTGTGTACATTACTCACAGATAGTAACCCTGCTAATATCTTGCTGCAAATTCCTTCCAAAAATTTGAAACCAGCAGGAATTTTCATCTTTAATCACTTCGTCCATAAATCCCTTGTCTTTCCACGTTGGTTGTGAACGTTGTTGAAATACAGTTGCAGCGATCCTGTGCGTTACAGACACTAAAACAATATTTTCAGCTGCCTGTGAGGGGGAGTTTGGGGGAACTGTGGGGGTTCAGGGCACTTCCAGGGCTGCATGTAGGGCTCACCTTTACTTGTTTGCCAGGTTGTTTTTGCAAACCATTGAGCCAAGCACAGGTTTCACTGAGAGGATGGAGTTTAGTGGTCAAAGTGATCATCCCCTTGGTGCCTTTGAAAAGAACCTACTTTACTCGTATTTTTATTATTCAGACATTTACTGCCACTTGTCTCCTGGATGTGAAAGTAAAACACCACTTCCAAATAGCCTTTAATTTTAAAGTATTTTGGCTGTCGCAGGCAGGTTTCAGCACTGCCCCACCTGATCTGTAACCACGGGGTTGGAATCAGGAGTGGGTGTCAGGGATGGTGGCTGAAGCTGCCCACCCAAGGAAAAAGCTGGGGAGTGTTTTCACCACAAACACATCTTCGTATTGCTACCCTGGGTTTCAGCTCATGCCCTGTGCAATCATTCTTCTCATGATGATGACAATACTTGTTTTTTCTGTGCCAATTTCCTAGTTACACTCTGTCGTATCTGTGCTAGATCTGTACTGACTAGACCACCAAACAGGGTAGAATCCAGGGGATTTCTCCCCTCCACAAGGGCAATGAACAAAGGAATTAAAATTGTATTTTCTTTCCAAAAAGGAAAGCCATAATCTTGCTTCTTAAAGCATCTTGGAAGTAGCTGGCATGCTGTGTGCTGCCCATCCTAAATGCAAACTCACAGACAGCTTCTGCCAAAAATGTATTTTTATCTTTCTCTTTTGCTTTCAGCCCCTTTGCCTTTTTCTTTTGCCGGTAGCTGTGGATCTCAGTGAGAGCACAGTGCTGAAGTGGGTATTAGCTGAGGGGGCCTGGGCAGAGCCCTCTCCCAGCCCTGTGTCTCACACTCAGCTCAGAAAGCAGCCGTTTCGTCCCCTCCAGGCTGGTGTCGAGAGGTTCCTTCACCCAGATGGATAATTCCCTGCACGTTTGCTCCCACAGGGCAGAGCCCAGCTGGTACCAGGGGGGCCTGGCTATTCGTTTTCATGAACTCTGATTCCTGCACTTCAGGGCTGTTTTTGTCAGTCTTTCAGCCCGAGTATTTGATTTCCCAGCTGACATTTTCCCATTCCACAGGAGAAATACCAAGCCCTGGGCCACAGAGATGCACCAAAACTGCAGTCTGGAGAAACAGGTTTGGGGTCTCCCCAGCTGTTTTAGCCAACAGAAATGCACAGATGTGTCAGTCAACTGCTTTAATGCACAGGAACATCTGAGCAGGGCCCTGTTCCACAAAGGACAGGTGGCCAGTCTGCCCAGTCCTGCTCAAACCAAATGGCTTCTGCCTTCACTGTCAGCAGTCGTCAGTGCTGACACACCAGCCATGGCATTTACAAATTAATTCATGACAATTGCAGCAGGTGAAGATGTTTCTACAAATGGTGCTGAACTGATTTTCCTCCCTTCAGGAATGGGAAGATGGGAGACAGTTGTTTAATTCATTTCAGAGAAGTCACCCAACAGCTTCAAAAGAAATGTGGTGACTAAGTTGCTCAACCTGCATTACAGGAGCCTCCAGCAGAATGAAGTCGTATTTCTCAGCAGCCTTATTGTTGAGAAGTCTTGTTTGGGCCACTTGCCATAACAGACAGCCCAGGGCTGGGTGACAAGTAGAAGATTCATGGTATAAGGACACTAATCTGGATGACAGTCCTAAATAACAGGCTAGGAGGTCAATTGCCTGGTGAGAAAGGCATGAGAGCCTTCCGGTGCTCAGTGCCTGCACTGTTATTGCTGCAGTCCCTCTCTCCACCCAGGAATGCCTGTAATTACAGAGAACATGCTCCTCTGACAGATTGCAGGAAGCTGAAGATCGATGCTGCTTGACTTGTAGAAAAAATTGTCCCTCCCTCCATTCCTCCTCCTTCAGATCCTTCTTCGACACTTCATTCACGGCCTCGTAGCCCTGTTGTGGTGTTGCCAGCAGTTGCTGGAGTCGGTGGAGCTGGAAGACAGAGGGGTGGGGATGCCTCCTTTCCCTTGCAGGGAATGGTCTTGCAGGATGGTCTGCAGACAAGTCTGTCTTTATCTGAGGGAAAAACCGGCCCCACTGCAGAGTGGGGTAAAGGGAGTGATGCAGAGTTTGGGTTTTGCCTGGCACGGAGTCAGGAGGGAATATTCCCTTGCACACTGACATTGTCCTGCTTTACACACTTCAGCTCCCAGAGGGGATCGGTGAGCTCAGGGTGACAACAATGCAGCACCATCAGAGCACCCACACACCCAGGAAGAGCTGCCCATTTCTCACTGGTTTGAAGTGAAGCATGATGTTTTATCCCAACAGTTTGCTAACATTTATCCTCTGGCTCCTTCCCAGGTGGGTGACTGGCCACTGGAGTCCCTGCTCTGCCACGTGTGAGAAGGGTGTCCAGCACCGGGAGGTCACTTGTGTTTATCAGCTGCAGAACGGCACCTACGTCAACACCAGGGATCTCTACTGCCTGGGCAGCAAACCAGCCACGGTGCAGAGCTGTGAGGGACGGGACTGCCTGTCCATCTGGGAAGCTTCCGAGTGGTCAAAGGTAGGAGCTTCACCCCAGAAAGGAGCCAGACTGCTCAGAGCTCTGGATACAATGGCTTTAATCCATGGTTCTCATGGTCAGCATCCTCACAGCGTGCGGGCAGTGGGCAGGACTCTCACCTGTTGAGATGAGCAGTGAGGAGCTGAGGTTTGGTTTCCAGACCAGAGCAGTTAGTAAGGCAGGGTTTAGATATGCTCTGGTGACTTTATCTTTCCATCTGGAAACTCTGACCAAGAAGGAAAAGTGTTCCACTGACCTGAGGCCAGAAGTGCAGTAACCCAGCAGGGCTTCTGGCTCCCCTTAAGTGTGGTGTGAACAAATACCAGGCTTATCAAGCACCTGCATGTCACAGAGAATGTACAGTCTTTGGGCCCTCTCCAGCCTTATTTCGTGTAATTCCTGGAACATGAAAAAGCTGCTTCTACTTTGTATAAAAGGTGCATCTCCATGTAGTTGCAGAGTTAAGAATTTTTTCCCAAGTGTTATAAATGCATTTGTGGTGTAAATAATGCGTGGTCTAGAGAGTTACCCTGTGTTGTGTTTAGCAGCAGAGGGATCTGGGAGTGAGCCTGCAGTTCATGACCCAGACTCTGCTAGGACAGGGCAACTTTGTCTGAACCCTGTGAGTCACAGGCCTTACAGGATGCCCATGTTCACATTGATATTGTATTTGTTGGGCTCTCCCGGATGATGGGATCCTTTCACTCTGAGTGCAGTGCCTGCAGCTGTACCAGCCTCATTCCAGCCTGGCTGCCCAGCAACAGCCCTTCCTGTGGGAAGGATTCCTCATCATTCACCTCCATTCAAAACGGGGAGCTCCTGTTTAAAACATTGTCACAGAGCTTTTGCTAAATATTATTGTTAGAAATGTGCTTAAAAATCACAGGAGCTCAGGAGAGGAGGGATCCCGAGGAACAGTGTCTCCTCACAAACACAATGGTATTGCATTGTGCACCTCCTGGACAGGAAATCTTAGTTTGGCAAGAGAGGTGATGGCAGAGTGAGAGCAGTGTTCCCTTTCAGTGGGGTGCTGGATCTGTTCACTGGTGCATGAGATCCGTGTTCTTTCTGAGCTCTTTCATTACAAAAGATGGGCAGAAACACACCAAAGTTTTAATAAGTTGTCTGAGAGGTCTTTTGTGTGTCAGAGACGTTCCCCTTGCAGATGATGCCCTCATTATTTCCTATAGCTAAAGCAGCTGAGCTGTTTATAGCCGAGATCAGGGTGCAGCTCCTACCTGGTTTATATGTGGATTTTTTACTTGGGCCTTTTGTTAACAATCCCAGGCACTTCTCTCTCCCTTTTATGGGATGGAGTAAGTCAAGTTACAGATCCGTGGAAATCTCCCGTATTCGTGACCATGTAACTCCTTTGCAAATACACAATATTTTTAGATAACTCTTTCAATAGCTGGTTTACTTTCCCTTTGGTACATTTATTTACTTTTGTTGGGTCTGTAACTGTGCGCTTGTGATTTTAAATTTGTTTTTCTGGCCCATTTCTGCTGTTATGAAGCACGGTTGACTCCAGGACACGTTTGATGCTCTGCCAGCGTGAACCCTTCTCACACCTAGGACTTTATTCAGTGATAATCACTTTATTCCTTAGCATTTTAATCTCATGTTGTGGAATAAATATCCCTGTAATATTATCATTTTATAAATCAATTTTCTGATCGACTTTTTTGAACTTCTTGCTTATACAACACAGTTGACAGCACTGATGTCTGGTCCCCGGTCAAAAATGTGTGTTTTCACAGCAAATTCCAATGCAATCTTCATTGTGGAAAAAATTAAGTTCCCCTTGTATTGCCAAACACTTGAGATTGTTTTGGACAAAGTACTGCTCAACCCAGTTTTAATGATAAAAATAGAGACTGTCAGGAGAAGGTGAATGTTTCTACTGTTAGAGAACTAGAGTGGAAAAAAATACGGATTTCCTTCAGATAAAGGAGTTGTGTCTTAACTGCAAAGTTGTGTTGCTCCTCTGCAAAGCCTCGTGGGATTTGACAAAGTAATTTGTTAATAAAATAAGACTTAATAGTCTCAAGTGGACACACAGAAACTGTGCGTATTAATTTGTGGACTCTCTGTAAAATCTATATATTAAGAAATTCTTCATGAAAACAGATGACTTGAGGAAAGGAAAAAAACCTGTAGAAGAGGGTGATTTATATGTGACCACCAAAGATCTGTTGGAAACCTTCTTGCTCATGCTGTTTCGTCTAGGAAAGTATATGCAGTATTAATCTGTGAATGACTTAAAAGCTGTGGGAAGAACAAACAGTTGGTGTTTTTCCCAGACTTGCTTGTAAAACCCACCTAGAGATTTTTCCCACTGTGAAAAATACTCCCACTTCAGCTTGATTTACTTCGGGTAAATTGGGCCGTTCCAAAGGTTTTTATGTATTGTGCTTTGTAGTCTGAGATGAACGAGAGCAACCCTGAGGAGTCCGCCCTGGGGCCTGAGGAAAATGATCCATGATTTGGGAAAGTCTCCCCAGCTTGGGGCAAATTCATGGCTTTAAGGTACCATTTCGGGAGCTCCAGCCTGGCATCTCTGGCAAGGCTTGCGCTCTGAGCAGCCCAGCAAAGCATTTTGTGGAATTCTGCGGAGCTGGGGAGGATTCATCCCCGTGTCGTGCAGAACTCTGGATTGTGCTCCTTACAAAGAAGTTACATCCGTGAGGGGGTCACGCCGTGAGCAGCACACAGTAAATTGGGTGGAAGGTTTCCCAGATTTTCAAGAAGTCACTTTGTAGTGCGGAGAAGTGTTTAAAGGCATGTCTGTTTGCTTGCCAGCTCATAAACGCTTGTCATTCATGTCCTTCCCAAGGCCAGCAGGTCAGGAGTGCCTGGATTGTGTTTGTAAGGCGGTTCGACAGGCATGCTGAGATTTGTCCATTTGATGTAATTTATATCAAGCTGACGCTTGTTTCCAGCGGAGACCCCCTGGATGGAGAAGCTTCTTGGAACACGTTCAAAAGACCTCACAGAATATCTCATATCTGCACTATTTATTCGGTGTCAAATCAACTGTCTTTTCCCTGCTGGCCCCCCGAAGGGGAGAACTTGACATGCCAGAGGAGGTTCGTTTTTATCTCAGCTGGTACATAGATCATTTTTCCACCCACCTGTCCCCAGTGGCTCTGCAAGACAATTTCTCACTCCTAACCACTGCAGTGGCATGAGAATGAGGAGCAGGCAGACCGGCTGTGCTCAGGGGTGGTGACAAGGACCCAGGTGGCTGTGACAGCAGACCTGGTGCTCTGCTGCCAAACTGGTTATTGGAAACAGAAATTTGGGTTCAGCTCATGCCAGTGTCCTTTTCCCACCTCGTACAGCCAAGAAAATCAAGACAAATTCTTCATTAAAAAAGAATTTCCAACCATTGGCAAAGATAACAAGTGAGTGACCAGCTATCCCTGCTCTGTAGATGCTAGTTCCATACAGCCCAGGCACAAAAGCGTTTGTGGATAATTTGTGCTCACTCAGGAAATGTTTGATAGAGTTTTTCAGAATTAACAAAGCGATGAGCATTTGGTAAATCAAAAAATGAAGCTGATGTGTGTGTTCCACATGAGAACACATGTGAGAACTGGGAGTTTGCCGTGATATGCGCAAACTGTACTACAGAAACGTGTTTGTAACAGAAACGTGTTTGTAACTGTGGTCTCATGCTACTGTGACTTAAACTTGCATTTTACACCCCCATTTATCAGCTGGCAGCCCTGTGTAGTGAATCTCAGTGTGTCCTTCTTCAGCATGAACGAGGGGCTCTTCAACACAAGGTTTAGTGGCAGCAGGTCTAGCGAAAAGCCAGCTGACATTTTCCAAAGAAGCTTGATTTCCAGAATTGCCATTTTTCATAAGGAAAATATTTTACAAGCAGTCATCATGCTTTTCAAATTACTCGTGTATGCGTGGCTTAGATTATTGTAATAAAATCTTACAGATTATCGTTTTCCTCAGTGTTCATAACCCCAGCTTTCCCTCTGAGCTGCGTTACCAACATAAAAGCCATCATTTCTGAGCACCGTGTAACAAAAGCCAACCCCCTGGTTTTTTGCAGTGCTCAGCAGACTGCGGCAGGGGAATTCAGAAAAGAACAGTGACGTGCACAAACTCCCAAGGCAAATGTGATGCAGCCACCAGGCCCAGAGACGAGGAGGAGTGCGAGGATCACACCGGCTGCTACGAGTGGAAAACGGGGGACTGGTCCAAGGTAACAGCAAACACTTCATGGTGTTTTCTTCCTGAGGGCAGAGGTGTTCAGGGTGCTGAGCTCCCGTGTGCTGTCTGCATTAATTTGCAATTTAAATATTTAGAAAGCAAAGGCTTAACTGGTTTTCAGGGACCTACACACGTAGTCCAGTCCTAGATTCACTCCAACCACCTGAAATGAAAGAAAAATTTGAGTTCAAAGGCAGAGCCAAAACCGTCAGTCCCTTCCTCAGGGCTGGAGCTTACCTTCACTTAGACCTGCCTGAACTTTGTTTCTCCAGTGGCATCAGTGGAATTAATTCCTGAGTGCCGTGGATTAAACCAGAGCAGGGTCTGCTCTGTATTTGCGTTCTGATATTAAAATAATACGAGGTTTTGCTTGGGAAGGAGGCCTGGCAGTGTGAGAAACTCAGCCCTTGCCACAGTTGTTCAGAGAGCATCCTTTACATTACTGACTTCGTGTTTGCATAAAGGACTAAAATTTCCCAGCAATATTATATTCCAGTTTGGTTTTATCTTATCTTTCTAACTGTGCTGTTCTTTAAACAGAAAACCTACTTTGTGTTCTGGAATGTACGGCATGTGCAGAAACCACTGGGATACAGTAGTTGCACTTTGCTTTCCAAAAACCCAAACTCCAGCAAGCAAAATCCAGTGAAGCAGAGGCCCAGGATGGGCAAATTGGCTTATCTGTGATTGCATTTTTTTTTAGGAATTACAATTATGTATATGCTCTGTCATAGATACATGAATTTAATGGTGTCAGTGCTGGAGAATGCAGGAAGAAGCTGCCACATACAGGGTGTCTGTATTTATGCTGAGCCAGGAATTTATGTCACAAGATGTTTACAGTATTGAACATTATTTTATTCATAACCTGGCACTCAGAGTCCGTGCAAGCTGGCCAAGACAAACAGTCCCCATGTGTTAACAGGTGAAATAACATTATTTATTTAGTTATTTATTTGTGGAATACTAAAACATTTTGGCATGCGAGGGGACCTGGATTCTCTTGATAGGGAGGAATATGAAATAATTGTGTGTTCCCCGATTACACGGATTGAAAGCTCAGTGTTGTGTGAGCGGTTCCAATCTGATAAAGAGTTGGCTGGCTGCGGGGAGGGCTGCAGCCCTGCACGGGTCACAGCAAACAGGGTTGTTGGTGGGTTCAGTGTCCGCACGTGAGCAGGGCAGGATCAGTGCAGGATCACTCGTTATTTGTGATTCTTAACTCGGGATCAGCTTCACCCCCGTGCAGGAGGGCACCAAAGCTCGTGTGCTGCATTTGTGGCCAGCTTCTGTCTGCAGGGAGCTCGTGCCAGCTCTCTGCTTCCCAGGAATTTCACCCCGTGTGAGTCCAGCGGGATGTTCCTGGACTTAGATTTGGGTTGTAATGAGCATTTAAAATTCTAGACATATTGGTTAATTCTGCCTGGACACTTAGGTCACCCCATCAGATTCTTATTCTCTGAGTAGAGGGGTAGAGATTGCTAGAAAAGGGTAGGTACAATTCTGAGAAGAAAATGTCTTGTTCCAGAAACCCAGAGAGCTGAAATGTTTGGTGTGGAATTCAATTCTTCACAAATCCCGAGTGAAGGATTTTCATCATGAGGATCCAGAAGCTTTAATACAGGGCTTGGACTTAGGAGGGGAGCCTTTACAGCTATCAGCAGCTCTGGCTTCAAACAGTTCCTCCTTTAAGGAGAAACACAAAGTTTCTGTAGCCATTAGCTTATAGTGAACTCTTTAAAATTCATCCTTCCAGGGCAAAATTCCACTGTAAAACATTTGTTCCCAGCCCTGTAAAAGTCCCTGTGAGAGAGCTTTGTGCTGACTAAGATGGAAACTTTTTCTGTTAATACAAATTGATCTCAGAACAAGCAACAACTTTGTGCAATTAACGTGTTGTGCATTTGTTGCTTGTTGTTGAGAACCATCAGGGAAGCACGATTTGGCTAACAGGGGTAATTATCACAGATTAAAATAATGGGCTTTGATGCTTTATGTGCAAACAGCTTGCCTGGTGACTTGGCCTCTGATCCTTAATTTCCCAAACCTGTTTGAAGATGCTGGGAAGTCATGTAGGAGAGAGGGAAAAGCTCATTTAAAAAGCCAAATCAAGATACAACTTGTAACTAGAGCAGGCTGTTTGGGTGGTGTGACAGGGTGTTATTTCTGTGTTAGCAGTGGCAGTGTTTGTGGAACACACAGACTGTGCATGAGGAGATGGATCAGCTCCCTGAGGAGCTCCCAGCAGCAGTAAAACCTCCACACCTACCCCAGACAAATTGTGAGTTTAAGTTCTCAGCCCCCATGCAGAAGAGGTGAGGGCTGGAGACGAGGCCATGCTGATCTGAGAGCTGCACCCACCAGGCAAAACCTCATCCACCAGCTTTAGCAACAGCTCTGCAGCCATTGTCCATGCTGGAAAGAAGAGGGATTTTGTCCCGTTTTCTGTCAGGTTTATTTGCAGCTGGTCCTTGCTGTGTCCTGTGGAAAGCATTTGGAGCTGATTGAGCAGGTTCAGCCACACAGTCCTGGCTGTCATGTTTGTATATTCTCAATATATGTGCAGAATGTTTCAAGTGTTGCACAAGGAACTGATATACCCAGTTCACTTTGCAAACACACAGAGCCAGGTTTGTACAGTTATTTTAAATGGTTCTGAGTTTGCCTTTGTTAGCCCAGCGCTTGCAGCAGACCGTACTGGAATTCTGAAGACAGAGACTCGTTCTGTCGCTAGACCTCTGGTACCACTGCTGCTAAACTTGCAGCTTCTCTGCACTGCTGCCACTTCTCTTTTAAACCCATTTTCTTACAGGGATATAATTATTCTTTTTAGTGTTTAACTCAGCACTGGTGTTACAAGTTTCATAACTAAACTGTTCCTGGCCCCAGAGTCTTCAAACCTAATAAAAAGATGAATTGCACAGTGCAAGGCCCACTGAAGGTGTTAACCTGAAATAATTTTTTTTATTTTTGCCTGGAATCTTCAGAATTGCAATTGATTATATCATCCTTTTTTATACATGATGCAATACACAAAAGGGAGTCCAAGCCATCTCCCATTCAGTCGTTTCTTCCAAGAGGAAATTCCACATCCACTTTGCATTCAGTTAAAGAAACAAACATCTCATACACTCGTTCTGCTTTGAAATAATTCCTCCGTGTTTGAAATCCGAGCTGTTAAATGTTCTAGCGCTGGAAGCATTTTTGCATTTTTGTTGTAGTTGTGCTGGTCGGAGGAACAAACACAGGTTGCTCAGTCTCCCAGCGCTTGCCTCAGACTCCCAGACTGCTGAAAATGTGCCTCTTGATGCTTTAGCAAGACAGTAGTTCATTCTTTCACAATGAATTATATTTTTGCTGACAAACTTTACGTCGAGGGTTGCATTCCTGCGAGGAGCGCGGGCAGCCCGTGAACAGAGTGCGTCTTTATGCGTGCGGCCCTGGGGAGCCGAGCAGGACGCACAGCCCGGCTCCACGGCTCTCCCTGCTCCAGGCTGCACTGCGAGGAGCAGCTGCACGGCTTGCATTGGCGTTGGAGTCACTGGAAACCTGTCCCAGATGATGGGAGAGCCGGGGGTGGTGGTGAGTGGTGGCAGTGACACAGATCTTGTGCTTGAAGGGGAGCAGCACCAGGGGCTGCTTTTTAGCCACCCCCGTCCTCAGCTCTCTCCCCTTCTGCTCCAGCAGCCGTGTGGCAGCAAAAGATGGCCCAGGGGAGACCTTGCTGCTCTCACAAGCACCTCAGAGCAGGTTGTGTTGAGGTGAGGGTCAGGCTCTTCTCCCAGACAACCAGAGGTAGGACAAGGCAGGCACAGGTTGGGTATCAGGAAAATTTTCATCACTGAGAGAGTGGATAAACATTGGAACAGGCTCCCCAGGGAAGTGGTGGAGTCACCAGCCCTGGAAGTGCTCAAAAACCAGGCAGATGTGGCACTCAGTGCTGTGGTTTAGTGGGCAAGGTGATGTTTGCCCAAAGGCTGGACTTGACCTTGGAGGTCTTCTCCAGCCTTAGTTATTCTAGAATTCTGTACAGGCCAAGGCTATATGAGTTCCTTTCTTCCAGTTGTCCTTTGGACTCTTCTAAGGTATAATTGTGGAGGCAAGGTTACGTAGCAGGAGCAATTCTCCACAAGATTTTTATGGATTTTTCTTTATTTCCAGTTTTACTTAATGGTTTCTCTATTTTACATCCCTCAAATTCTGTCCTGACTGAAGTTCTGTATTTGGAGCCAATAGCACAGAACGGTTCAGGGCTCCCAGTTTCAGTTTTTGGACTATTCTGCATTTCACTGGTGTTATATCAAGGAGGGTGGAATTACAAGCCAGATACACAAACTCCATCATTAGGCCTGACTTTCACAAGGGGCATTTTCAGCTCTGTGGGTGGAAGTTTAAATATGCAACTTCTGTCCCTCAGGCAACAATTTAGCTCATTAACTTATTATATTACCTAGCCCAATGAAAAGATTTTTAGAAGAAGAAAGACACATAGAGGCCTTGTAGCCTGTTGGCTTTGCCATATTTTTTTCTTTGCAGTTACAGTAGGTGCTCTGTAAATCCCAAGGCCTGTATTAATCTCAGATAACCCAATGTAAATCCAGGGTAACTGTCTTTCATTCTTCCCTACAACCCGCTGGCCACGGGCCAAGGATCTCACTCAGCACCCCGGGTCAGATATCGGTCTCCCTTACACGAGGGTAAACCCAGATTAATTCCGGCACTCGAGTTAATGCAGGGTTATGCCAGTGCCATGCAGAGCAGGATCTGACCTGCTGGACTGTGCAGAATCTTTGGGTCTTGGGCAGGAACCATCACAAATTTGTGCTCTCAGGAGAAAGCAAATCGATGGCAAGTCAAGCTGGGCTTCAACTGGCAGAGAAAGTAGAGGAGAAATCTATTTCTACCACTTCACATCTTGTATAACCACCTGGCACAACTTTCCCTGGATTCAGAAAGATTGTACACTCCAGAAACTGGAAAGCACTAGTGAGGTTCAGCTTGGCAAAGTGTGATGTTAAACAATATTCCTGTTGCCAAATAGTGTCAATGGTGATAAAGCACATCTGAAAAACCACCTATAGCCACCTGCCCTCCCAGGGCATCAGGAGTTGCCAATTCCTTTACAGTATTTGCTGAGCCTGTGAAATGCTGGAGATGGGTTCTCATCCCAGGAGAATATTAACAGTAGGGGGAGGGGAAAAAAAAAAATCTAATTTCCTATAAGAAAAATATGTGTGGCTTTTTGTGCCAGACATTGAGGTGCTTCACACTGAAGATCAGCAGTCGTTCATCCCAGTGGGTGGTAACAAGGATTTGTAATTGCAAATTAATTGTTTTGGCAGGATTACAGGAGGTTTTATTCTCTGAGAGATAAACCCGCAGCCTTGCAGTACTCCAGAAAACGTGTTGGTTTTTGGGTTTTTTATCCAAAAATGCTCTACCGTCTCCCAGTGCCAGGAAGGCATATTTTCCAAGCTCCAAATGATTGGGAACATCAACAAAATCCTCTCTGCGCCTCACTTTTAATGATTAATTCATATTATATAATAAGAAGAGTAAATCAACGACAGCTGTGGTTTGAGAGGTGTATTCAAAGCTGTTATAAATATAGAAGCAAAACTGCCCTTTGTTCTAACATTCATTACAAATTCATGGCTTGACCCGACATCTGTTTATGATAAACTATGGACAACTTGTTAATTCTTCATAAAGGTCAGAACTAAGTTCATCTTCTTCTACCTTGGAGAAAATAACTTTTCCTGTTGGGTTGAGAGAAAACTCTGCAGGAGGGGTTGGTAGCTTAAAATTGCAGTGGCACATCAGAGCTGACAGACCCTTCCCTGCCACTGGACAGCTTTGTGATTTATGGCTGCTCCCGTGCCCTCAGCACCACGGGAAGGTTGCCCACAGGCCCCACTGAGGCACATCAGTTGTTCTGCAGAAGGTGATGGAGCTGGGTGGGACAGGAGAGGGTCCAACAAGCTTCAGTAGTCACATCCCCTGCTTCTGTGGCCCTGGACATGGCCAGGAGCCAGAGCATCTAAACCTGAGTCCTGCCCCATGGGCTGCGCTGAGCTGGGCTTCCCTGTGGTTTGTGGCTCTGGCACATGATTGATCATTGATGTGCAAACCAGAGCCAACAGCTAAACCTCAGAACACCCCTCGCTACAGGAGATGAGAACAAATGGCCCAAAATCGGTTTTACCAGCCAGGGACACTCTTGAATTTGAGCAAGGCTGGTTCAGTAGGATGAGTCCCACCCGTTTGCTCTTTGATTCTCTGTCCCCACATCTGTGGATGTCTTTAGCTGTGGGCAGAGGTGCAGATGTTGCACAAGGCACTAAACCAAGGTGGTGCCTGTACCTGGGCTTAGGCTAACTAAGAGCCAGCCCCAGGGGATGCAGCTCCAGTTGGAAATCAGTCATGGAGAGGGCAGAGATGCAGTGCTGGCCGTGTCCCTCCCCTGGGCACTGTTGGCTCCAGATGCCAAGTCCTGCATGTGCCTTTCACACTGCTCCTTGTTTGCACAACAAATCGCACAGCTCAGCTCTTCTGGAGTTTCTGGGAACATCCACGGTACAAATTATTGTGAAGGTTCCCTCATAAAGGAGAATGGGCTGCAAAAAGCTCAGATTAATCAGTGTTTTGTTTGAAGTGCAGCACGCTCTGCCACAGTGTTATTGTCTCATATTCCAGCACAGCCTCCAGTGATCCTATTAACTGGAAGAGTAACTTCTCTTTTTTGATATTTGTATTTAAAAGCCTGGTCCATTAAGTGCATATTTTTGATGGAGAGCTAAAGCCTTCCACCAACACCAGTGGATTGGAAATGAAATTACATTGTGACTATTTTATTCTTGTTTTAAAGTGAAGAAGAACAAAGAGTGAAAGACAAGCCTGTTCAAATATTGGCATTCATTTTCTGTGAGTTACTCTGAGATGTTACGGTGTCCAGGATCATGGTTTTGCAAACATGGGGAGCATTCACCATGTGAAGTCTGTAGTACCTGTCTGAAGAGGATTTCCCCCTTGAATCCATACAGCACACAATATGTATTGCTAGCAGGGACTGCTGTAATTTTTCAATCTCTCCAAAAACCTTTTGAGATTTATAATGGCTACCAAGGCATTAAGGTAACAATCTCCCAGAACACCTCTAAGGAGCAGTTAGTACCAATCTGGCTGACTGTGCAGAGAGATGAAATAGGGTTAGTCAGCATCACACAGGTCACAGCTGAGTAGCTCCATTCCTACAAAATGTTCAGGCAGGACTGGATGAGAGATGAGCAGCCTCTTGCTGAACTTAAATAATCCCAAAGGAGTCCTTAGTTTAGTTACTTTCTTTAATAAATTGCATTGGGGTAGCATTGATCATTAACTGATGAATAACTAATAGTAATTAAGAATGCATTCAGTGGGGCTGCAGTTCCCAGGATATTCTCTCAGGATGACATCTGGGGCAGGAGTCAGGGTGGGAACAGAGCTCTGAGAGCCTGGCTCAGCACGAGCAGCACACGGTGCTGTGGGAGCAGGGGGGATTCTCCAGCATCCAGCCTGGCCTGAGGTCTGTGATCCCCCAGCTGTCCTCTGCTGCTGAGGCTGTTTAAAATTACCTTGTTTATGGCTTTTACATTGGGTGTTTTTCACCATCAGGTCCTTGCAGTTTTCCTGGTGGAACAAGCTCTGGAGTGTTTCCACTTTCTGCCCCAGATCCGAGCATGGCACAGGTGCTGCAGGTGGCGTGCTGGAGTAGGGTCCCCTGTGGGCAGCACTGTGTCCCCTCACAGGTCTGCTCCAGCCTCTTCTTGACATCCAGGTTGAAACCTCCTGAGAAGTAAATTCTGCCAGATTAGAATATTGGATTAAATGGCATTTTCTCATCAGCATCCACCTGGGCTCCACTGCACAAGTACTTTAGGGGCACTGTCACTACCCAAAATATTCATGTGTTCAGCCTTTAATCTCTGAACTCTCTGTACACAATGGAACTTTTCAGAACAGCAAAGCCAGGCTTAATTATGCAGTGAGACATGCTGGATGTGCTGGTCAGGTCTTGTTCCTTGGGGTCCTGCAGTTTGAAAGCACAGCTGTAGGCAGTTTGCAAAAATTGCTTCTCTTTTCCTGCTAAGATACTGTCACATCAGCCACGAGCATTTGCTGCCATAATTTATTGTTTCTTCCCATACTGAGTCAGAAGGGTATGCATTTTTTTTTCTTCTTGGCTAAATTAAACAAATCAGTCATTTCACAAAAGTTTCCAAATGAAAGATTGTTGTAAGCAAGACCAGATATGTTCCTTTACAGATCTGGGGTTCAAAAAGAAGAAGAAAAAAAAAAAAAGAAAGAAAAGAACAAGGAAGCTTGAAAAACAGCTTACAGTTTGCTTTGGGCTAATTAGATCTTATCAGTGAAAAGACAGATATTTCTTTCTTTAGCACGATGCCATGGTGAAAGTTGACCTGGTGTTTATGAAAGCATATTGCACGCTGCTTTTCAGCTGGAGTTGTGGGGTTTAAATTAGTGATCCTCGTAAAAAGCCCGATGTGAAGGTGTGTGGAGCACTGGCTTTCAGAGCACACATGTGTGTGCTATTAAGGTCCCGGGAAGGGAGCAATTACAGGACCTTTGTCATTCATCTCAGATGCTGTGTTAGAATGTTTTTAATAGGAACTTGTCTTGCTTTCTTTCTGACTCTCATAGAGGCAAGAAATAAGACCCCCGAGGGGAAAAACACTCTACCCTAACGCCTTGAATACTTGAACTCTGAAGTCAGTAAAGCATGACTCTATCTCTCAATATTGGAGCTTTAGCCATGGTGTTATCCTTGGCTTCGGCAGCTTCCAGCAAATTGGGGACAAACCGGTGACTTTAAACATCAGATGACTGCAGACTGGTGGATAAAGGAAAAACCCCATCTTGCCCTCAGCTTAGCTGTGACAGGCATCTGGAAGTGCATCTCCCTCGGCCAGGTCAGCCCGCTCCATGCTAGAGTGGCTGCAGGGATGCTGTGACCTTCTGCTGGAAAAAGTCTCTCGGGAAAAAAAAAAGGTTTACATCTATCCCTTGGAGGTTAGAAAATCGTCCAAGAAAGGTGACGTTTGTAAAGGTATCCTGGGCTCTGAAAGGCATCCCAGCCACCCAGCAGCCCTCAGCAATGATCCATTATCCCATTCCATCCTGAACCTGTCTCTGTGCTGGTAAATCTGGAACTTCTCTGTCCCCGTTAAGGCTCAACACAGGGGTTCTTTGGACTCTCTTACGGGTTCCTGAGCTGCCCAAGAGCAGCCCTGCCCTGGCTTAATTCATTCTCATTCCCCTCTCTTTCTCTGGCTATCTTTTGTAGACCAGGAGTTGGTGAAGGCCCTGACAGATCTCAGCACTTACTGTAAATTCATTCTATTTTAATGCCTGATATTCTCCTGAGGCATTTGCTTTCAAAGCAATTAGACATCTGTCAGCACCCTGCTAGATTTCAAGCTTTCATATCAGTATCCTAAGGTGGAAATAGCATTCCAGTTGAAAAATCATAGCTTGCTCCTGAGGTTAGAGTTTTTCAGTGAGTAAATCTTCTTTAAGCTGATGAATGCAGCTGCTGCCTTGACAATTTGTGAGTTTATTTCCTTCTGGATACCCCCACTGGCTTGCATGTTTCTGCCAAAGAATGTGAGTGGAGGCATTTTTGTCTTCCTCTTGCCTTCCTGAGCAGTGTTTGAACCGGGAGTTACAGGGGCTCTCATTAGGTTCACGTTTTGTAGCTGTTCATTAACCCCCTCTATTTTACAGTGCTGAGCCACCCTTTGATCTTCGCACGGGGGTGGATTTCCAGTTTACAGTGCCTGCATTGTCACTTTGGGGCATTCTGGTTAAACTCTGGGAATTGCACGTGTGCATTTTTGAGATAGTGACACCGCTGGCAGTGCCTGGTGGAAGGGAAAATCCACTTCTTTTCTGGCACCAGCATCTCTGCTCAGCCCCTTGTCCCAGCCCCAGCTTCCCAGAGGAGCTGGTGACTCCTCTCTGGTGAATCCAGCCCTAAAAATTCTGCTGTGGATGTGGTTCCTTGCTCCATAAACATTTGGGAGCAGAGAGTCCATAGCAGTGCTTTCAGCTGTCCAGAGAAGCAGAGAAGGTATTTATGGGAATTTGCGGTTGAGTTTGGAGTTTGATTTTTTATGCCTCTTTTAATGATGTCCTCTTTTCATAGTGCAGCATGAGTAACAATTCCCCCTTTGTATGTATTTTGTATCTATTCCTATTTCCTATTGAAATTCCTAGGAAAGAGACTATCCAAGTACTGAGTTGAAAATTTTGTCTTAAAATAAGCCAGATGTCCAACCTTCCTTTAGCTGCCAAGCCCTAAAGAGTTCAAGAAAGATGTTAAAATCTGTCTTCCTGGCTGTGAAAAACTAATTGCATAGCATAGGTGATGATCCCAGTCTCCCAGGAGAAGGAATAAAACTGCTTCGGGCAACAGCTCTGCTGTTATTTGTCTGAGGATTGGAGCTGGCAGTGTCTGTGGAAAAAAGTTTCACTGCTTGCCCTCCTTGCTGGTTAACAAATGCAGAGACAGGAACACAGACAAAGGTAGGTGAGTGTTTGTGTGTTGGTATCTGAAAATCTAATTCACCTTATGAGAAAAATGCTGTTTTCTTCTATTTTTTCCCTTCTTTCTCCCCATGTCCCCCCTGTTGAGAGCACAGGGAGTGCTAAAAAGCCAGAGACAGAGGCTTCAGCCTCACTGTGTTACAATCATGTGAAGGAAGCCCTGGCCTGAGTTATTTAATGCCTGTGAGATAACAGCTATTCTGTTCGTAAAATGGATGTACAATTCCCTCCCCATGCAAAGAGTTCGGGGAGGATTAAGATCAGTAAAGCACTGTGGAGACTAAAAGTACCACTGAAATCCAGGGGATTAAAGGTTGCATTTGACTGGTGAAGTGGAAGGGCCCAATAGTTGCATTTATCAGGGTAAAAATGGTCTCTTTAAATCCAGTGGCCATGTCTGACCGACTTCCAGGCTGGTGGAAGTCACCGAGGGCACTCAGTGCTGGGAAAGAGCTGAGGGACACACAAAACTGATGAAATGCCCAGAATCTCACTTCATAAATTCAAATTGTGAAGGGGATTTAAATCAGGGACTTTAATTCCTGATTTTTGGAATAGCTGACTGTAGGGCAAGAGAAGGGGTTCATTCAGCATAATGCTACATACCATAAGCATTGCTGAAGTATTACTTGACAGTGATCATATTTTTATGTAAGTTCAACACCTGAAAATCTAGAATATCTGCCATAAACTGGTGTGCTGAACCGAAATTGAAATAAGAAGATTGTAAAGGAAAAAAACCCCAAACAGCAGGGGTTTCTTGTGATACTTCCAGGCCAAAAGGACCACGGCTTTGCTGTACTCAGCCCCGTGGATGCAGAGGTGGAGCCCTGTGTGCATCCACGTGTTCTGCCCTTGGATCCCGGACTCAAAAACATCCACACCACACATGGGATTTGTACTTGGATTTCAGTCCAGCCTCAGTGGTGCCCATCTTCTGAGCCTCTCCAATGTTTGGCATCTCTCTTTTGAGAATGACCCCCCTGAGGTGATAGTGTTTTCCAGGGAGAAAGCTCCAATGCCCTGACTTTGCTCAGGAACAGCAGAGGACAGAAAACATGACCGTTTTTACCTCATTCTATCGATACCTCCTGGGCTTTCCCTCACCTCCTCCTCTCCCCCATCGTTTGCTTGTGTGTGGCTTTAGCAGAAACAGGAATCTTACCCAAGTCTTGCAACCCATTGTTTCTTTATGTTAAATACAAGGTTCTTTTATTGACTCCAGCTGCTGCACCTCCCCGTGCTCACTGTGTTTGCTTTATTAAAATTGAACAGCGTGCAAGTAGGACATTGTAAATCACAAGTGACTGGGCCAGAGGAAAAGGGAGGGAGAGGGAGGGACTCTGATTGTATGACAACAAAGAGAGCAATGAACAGGCTGGGCCTCCGGGCTAATAGCAGCCAAAACTCGTGAGTGCAATTTGCAATTGCTCCCAGGAGAACAGGCAAGTGCCAGACAGTTAGCAGGGATGGATGGGAGTGAATTCTGGAATATCTGATGTGTTCTCTCCTCCCTGGACAGAGCTTCTCAGAGGTCTGGGCATGCAGGGGCTGCCAGCCTGTGCTGATTCCTGGGATTGATCCTGTATCAGTGCCTGGCTGTGGTCATCCTGTCTGTGGAGGAAGCCTTGTTAGAACATCCAAGTACTGGAGAGGGCTTTTAAACCAGGTGTCACTGGCTCCCTCACGGAGAGGAAGGTGGAAGCTGCTGGTCCATAATTAAGCATTACTCATTTTTCAGCTTTGCCTCTTCGTGGCTGGTGGGGGGAATTGCATTTTTGTCTGCTTGAACCCCATGGGCATCCACAGGGGACAGTCAGAGTAGGTGAACTCAGGGCAGAAAGACAACAGGTTCCTTCTCTGTGCCAGCAGAGTTCCCCTGCTCACAGCACTCCCTGGAGGTGCAAAACCATCATGAACAACCCAGCAGCCCCACGGAGGCTCCCTGGCTGCCACGATGGCCCTGCTGCTGAGTCCTCGGCACCTCAGCGGCCGCTCCCGCTGCCCTGGCAGGGATTTTTGCGGTGCAGGTGCCCTGGAGAGCTGTGTGCTCAGTGTGTTCTCTCCTGCAGTGCTCCTCGACGTGCGGCAAGGGGCTGCAGTCGCGCGTGGTGCAGTGCATGCACAAGGTGACCGGGCGCCACGGCAGCGAGTGCCCGGCCCTGGCCAAGCCCGCGGCCTACAGGCAGTGCCACCAGGAGGTCTGCAACGACAGGATCAACGTCAACACCATCACCTCGCCCAGGCTCGGTGAGTCAGGGCTGGGGGGGAAGGTGCCACCTGTGCAGGGTGCCAGTGTGATCACAGTGGGGCTGCAGGGACTGTCCGGGGCCAGAGATGGGGAGGGGCTCAGCCGAAGGTCTGCTGTGGGCAGCTCCTGTCTAAGCCTGCCTCAGGCTGTGCCCACGCGCAGTGCTTGGCAGAGGTGGAGCTGAGAGAGCAACAGGAGTCCACAAATGGTGGGTGATTGATTGGATGGATTGATTGATTGATTGATCGCAGAGGTGAGGCAGCTGGCAGGTGCATCTTTCTCCATCACAAACCCCTCCACCCCCTGCCTGTGCTGCAGTGAGTGTAAAGTAGGATCATTTATTCCCTTTATTCATCATGCCCCAAGAAAATACATGACCCTGAGGGGTGGTTTGATGGATTGATTTGCCCGGGGGGGCAAGAGAGCATCCAGCCTCTTCCTGTAAGCCCTGTGATTTTCTGGCACTGTCCTCCTCACCCTCCCTGCATTCCCTGGCTGAGATGGGAGTATGGTGATAACCACCTGTTTCCTGAAACATCTTAACACTGTGTTTATTAAGACATGCCACTAGTTAAGAATGCCTCTCTTAATACAAATTTGTGGGGATCCCATGATTTTCCACATTGTATTTCCTCAGTTTATAAGGGGATAAGAATATAAATGTACTAAAAATGTATTTTTCCAAACTTCAGCCCTGTGTGTTCAGCTACAGCTGCAAGAACCACGTTCATTTCTTTACATTTCACACATCATCACCAGTAAGATGAAGCTCAGTTAAGGCATCAGAAACACTGACACAGCCTCAGCGGTGCCTCCTGTCCCGTTCTGGTACAAGAGGCTGGGTTGTAAACAAGAAGAGGTTACCAGAAAGAGCAGCCTCCTCCCTCACAGCTCAGCTGATCTTGTGGGCTAAGAAACCCCAAACACACATGAAAACACAAATAATAGAGAACCATTTTCTAATAGTGCTGTCCAGTATTAAATAACACTTAAACTGGCACTGGACTCGAGGTTTCTGAGCTGAAATTTGTTCCCCAAAGGTCTCCCAGATGATCTAAGAGAAAATGGGGACTTTCATTCTTGCAAATGCACTCGTGCTGGGGGGCTTCTAACCTCTTTTGGCAAAGAACATATGAGAGTACTTCCAGATATTTTAGCACTAAAAGCATAGTGAAAGGAAAACATTTCATTTGAGAAGTAGGTCCTTGATACGCTGATGAGACAAGAAATCCATCCTAATTCACGTTTTAGGACAAAGCAATAAAACGCTCACATGTTTAGAAGACTGAGGAGGCTCAAGTCCCTGCTGAAAGTAATCTGCAAGTAATTTGGGATGCTTTTGTTTCTAAACCCGGCTTGGAATCACCAGGGCCAGAAACAATGATATTTGATATTAGCAGAAAGACATATCATTGAGTGTTTTGCTCTTCTTGCTTATAAACAATTCTAATTTGATTATCTTTAAACAGAATTTTCTGTTTTCTGCAATGGAAGCATCAGCAAAAAAAAAATATATATCTATATATATACAGAAAAAAATTCCAGTAGTCTACAGAACCCATGCTGCCTTGTCCCCACTTCAGCATGGTTTTTTGTCCTGAATAACATTTGCAGAAGTATCTAACTCTGGAGGTCACCTCACCTGACTTTTATGTCTGTGTCCGATGTCCCCCAGTGAAGACACATTCAGAGGGGTTTATTCTGTCACTTCCTTCCTGTCTTCCTTCACAACCTGTGAGGGACATTGGACCTCTAAAATGTCGGTCCTGGCCTTGTTTGTGGCTCAGTTTCTGTTATGTGAACTCTCCCATCTCAGATTCATAAGGTCTGTCTCAGGTGCTCTTGCCAGGTGTGTGATTTATTCATCTCCATCCCACTGACTGCAGTCTGGAGTTCATGGCCTTAAATCTGGGCTGAATCTTTGGATGCAGTGTTCATCCAGGCCTGTTTGTCTCTGAGACAAAAAAGGTGCAACATGAGGAGGTTTGCACTCCCTGTTCATGTGGAGGGAAGGAAGGAAGGAAGGAAGGAAGGAAGGAAGGAAGGAAGGAAGGAAGGAAGGAAGGAAAGGAAGGAAAGAAAAAAGAAAAGGAAGGAAAGAAAAGGAAGGAAAGTGTTCCAGGAGCCTGACATTTCGGTAGAGAGACCATCACCTGCTCTCCAGTGCCAGCAGCCAGGGTGGCCCTCCCTCTCTCCCTCCCTCAGGTGCAGGGCTGTGCGTCCCACGTGCAGTGCTCCTGGCTAACCTGGCAGTCTCTCCTTTCTTGTCTCCTCCAAGCTGCCCTCACGTACAAGTGCACGGGGGACCAGTGGACAGTGTACTGCAGGGTGATCCGCGAGAAGAACCTGTGCCAGGACATGCGGTGGTACCAGCGCTGCTGCCAGACGTGCAGAGACTTTTATGCAAACAAGATGCAGCAGAAGAGTTAATGAACCTGTGCTACTCCTTAGAGTCTTCCAGCTGTTTGTATGTAAACCACGGACTCGTAGGTCTGAGTACTGGAACTTCCTGAGTTGCTACAGTGTGGTGGATCCCAAAGCTTTCCTAACGAGACTTGAAACTAATTCTGCAGACTGGATACCAAAGTAATCCACTCATCCACCTTAAGAAAACCACACAGAAAGGGTCATCTCGAGGAGCCAATCACGTCTGAGTATTTTGACATCCTCACATTTTTCATTAATGCTTCTTACTTTAATATATTAAATCACCAGCCACTGGATGGCTTGCTACCATTAAGGAAAAGGAGAAGAGTTGCAAAGTGATTACATTGGATAAGGATATGGTACCTCCATGGAGGAAGGCCTCTGGCAAAATAATTCAGCAAAGGTAGAGACATTACTTAATCTTTTAATCTTGGCTTTTATCTGTTGTTTTCAGTTCCCAGCAGTTATCCCACTGCAGAGTGGCCTTGGAGGGACACGCATAAATGAAAGGCTTAGTTTAAAGAGAGGATTTTCTGTAAAAGCTTGTGAAAACTGATAGCAGAGGGTGGACATCTCTGAATTTCCTACAGAAAACTCAGTATAATTATATCCAACATTCCAAGTCATGTTTTTAGAGCCACTAATAGGGAGTGCTTTTCCTTCTCGTTTTAAAAAACAACCCTCTCTGTCTTTTCCCCAGAATAATAGAGTTTCTTTTATGAAACCTAATTTTTCTCTGAGCTTAATGAAATGGAAGCTTATTAACAGCTGTAGATAGTGACTTTTAAACAAGAACCATTTACATGAGATGGGAGAAGCCAGAAATCATTTCATCCAGTAGAGCTCACTGAGGGATTGCTTGGCCTAAGCTCTCTCCAGTTTTTAGAAGTCAATCAGATAATGAGACTGTTGGTTCCTGTAAGAGGACTGTGAAACTGGATAGGTTTGGAACAGAAACTGAATTGGGAACAATCTTCCTGAAAAGGATGGAGTGGGGAGCAGAACAGGTGTTTCCTATCTCTGGGCTCTTCTGTACAGCTGAGGTTCTGTAGCCTTTGGAGTAGCCAGACGTAGTCAGGGACACAAGACAACCAAAGTGTGGCCTGGAGCTTGTGGAAGCCAGAGGGCTCACACTTCCCTTGCTTTCAGGAAGGGTTGGGGATTGACTCGCTGTATTTCAGTGCTCCCTGTCTCGCTTTTGTGGTGCTGTCAGAGCATTTCCAGGTGCTGCACACACGATTCTCTCTGCCAGGCCTCTGCACTTTAAACCAAACTCCTCTCCGCAATGTGAGACTTGAAACAGGAGTTCTGCCCAGGACAGGGCTTGTCCCCTCCGCTGTCACACACATCAGGGTCTCCCTGTCACATCTTGCTCCAGCAAGTCTCATTTCCCTTGCCAGGGCCCAAAGCCATGGTTGAGTTTCAGCCACTCCTGGTGACAGAGCAGAGCCCTTGGGGTACCTGCAGCTTTGGACTCGCTCTAGAGCTGCATGTGGCTGTTTGACTCCTTGGAGCTGAGCACAGAACCGAGCCCAGCTACCCCAGCCCCTGGGCCAGGCTGGATTGCAGCTCACATCTGGCCCAGCTTGTCTTTGGTGCTCTTGTCTCTTTTTTTCAATGCAAGGAAGGATAAAGACTCTTAATACCTAACACATCTTCAGAGCAATTTTTGCTTATTGCAATTTTTTCCACATCCAGGACCTCACTGGAATAACCTATTAGCATTTCATTAAGGGCTAAATTTTTCCAGCACAGGGAGATAATGTTCATCCTGTGTGAGCTTCACATTTCCATCTGTGCTTGCTGGTGCGAATGAGTGTGTGTGCACACTCATTGGGGCTGGCCTGATGCACGAGGGCACATTTGCACACCCGTTTTTTCCTTAAGTGCCTGTCTCAAACAGATCTGCTTTCCAAGGCCTCTGATGATTTTCTCTATCAGGGAAATGATTCCAGCTTGGTTTTTGTTATACTGGATGGTTTTTTGGCAATTTCTAATCAGGATCAGCCCTCCTTTTTCTGTTACTCCCACCCAGTGCAGAGGTTGTGTAAGTACTTAGCAAGTAATCAAAGGAAAATTGCTGGCAGGGGTGACAGGGAGGATTTAGGCAATACCAGGTGATCCTCAATTAGGCAAATTAACAGTTAGAACTACTAATGAGAACGTTCAAGGAGATCAGAGCGCAGAGGACCTGGCTGATACTCGTAATTCACAGGGGTGTTTCCCCTTTTCCTGCGGTGGCACTGGGACTGTCCTTGCTGCCTCCCTGCCCTCACAGCCACCCCGATCCCACTCACTTGGTTTGGAATTTGCTGTTTCGCTTCTCATGGACAACATTTCCTCTGTTACCTCGGCAGAATTCTGTGAATTATCACTGCTGGGAATCAAAGGTGCTTCTACACAGCAGGGAACCTTTTCCTTCTGGTGCTGATCTGTGACCCTCTCTAGGCAAAAGGTAGGAAATAGGAGAGGAGGGATTTTAGTTTTTGTGTTTTTCCGTAGTAATTCACTACTGGCCGCTGTCCAGAACAGGGGCTGGGCTGGTTAGACCTGTGGCCTGACCCAGTCTGCTGGGTTCTGGACCCAAAGGACACTTGGGTCCAAGTTCTGGGTCCTACCTAAGGAAACAGGAATTTACAAGGATTTTTTTCAACTGTCTGAGCACTGAGAAAAAACCCTCTCTCTTGCTCTCACAGCTCACAGATTACCATGCATCAACCTTCTATTTTTTATGACCAAACCCCAACATTAATTAAAAACTGATGGCACAACACAGCTCTGTATTATTCAATTCTCTTACTTCCCATGGTGACAACCTTCCCATCTTACAATAGTCAGGAAAACAATAACAGAAAAAAAATGAAATCCGTTCAATATCCCTGCACTTCTGGTTTTTATCACTTTATAGGAGCTTTGCAGTGAATTCACAGCTACGCTCTGCCCTCAGTTACCACATCCTGGTGAAAAGAAAAAGCTGTTTGTTTCAGAGTAGCTATGACAATACTTCTCTTAGTTCATGAGAGATTGATGCTCTTGTGATTGCAGTGGTGGTATTTCCATATTGTAAACAATTCTCTGTACTGTTCCTCAAGTACTGTACATTTCTAGTTGCACAGTTGTGTTATTGAGTGTAGATTCTCACTATCTCATGTATGGTGCTATTTTTTGTCGGTGGAAAAGAACCTTAGCAGTCGATTATTGCTTGATATTTTATTATAATACAGGGATATATTCTCCGTGGCAATAATATCATTTAAGTTTTCTCATTACAGAGTGAAATGTATATATTTTTCCATTAGCTAATTTGCATATGTACTGTATCCATGGTAATTTTCTTCTTGGTGCTGGTTATAAATAGAAAAAGATAAAAACAGTCAAACTGAATGGAACCAGTTGTAAATGAAAGCCAAAAAAAAAAGAAAGAAAAAGAAAAGAGGATCATTCCATTTTGAACAAATTGAATATGTTGAATAATAAATTTATTTTTTCCATAACAACTTTTATAAGGTTTCTGAACTTGGAACAAAAATACAAAGCAAACCAAACAGCATGAAAATGAAGAGAAAGGAGTGAAGCTGTAAGTGGCACATTATGCATCTGTGTAATACTGGACTGAGACTGGGATTTGGTTAAATCCAAGCCAACTGTTTAATTGCTGTGGTCGGTGTAAAAGGTCATTTGGCAGTAACATTCTGGCACCTCGGAGTTCTCAGTGTGCTAAAAACCAAGAAATGATGGGTCTTGTCCCGGTCAGGTTGCAAAATAAAGCACAGGGATGTTAACACCTGAGTAATGCCTTGCCAGGTCTGTGGGCAGTGACACAACACTGACAATTCCTGTCTGGGAAAAGTGCGCCGGGCTCTGTTTGGGATATCTCTCTGTGTGCCTGGGCGGGCTGTGGGGAGGGACGTTCTGAGAGTGCTTTTGGGGAAGGTTGTTCTGTGCTGGAGCTGGGGGGCAGCCCCTGACAGCGAGCAGTCATTGTGGAAATTCACATTGGAGCAAAACGATCCCATCCATTGGGAAGGTATCTGCATAACCCGGCTGCACTCTCCCCTGGTGTGAAATAAATGGAATTACTTCAGTGCCAAGTGTTTGGGATGTCTTTGTTGTAGGCACCAGCCAGAATCGTTATCCTGTGTGGCTCCCCCCAGCATGGTGAAGGTTGTTTTTGCAGTTGGCTGCACACAGATCCACCTGTAGGATCCCCTCCCATCCTGTCTTACAAAGATGCCATCATCGGTATCCCAGTGCAGCTCCGTTCTTGTTAAAAGGACGCTTCTTGGAGACCTTTCTGAGCAGCCTTTAAAATTCAGGAATATGGTGGAGTGGTGGACTTGGCAGTGCTGGGTTGGACTTGATGCTCTTAAAGGTCTTTTCCAACCCAAACGATTCTATGATTTTATAACAAACCAAAGCAGAGTTGGTGTGAGAGCCCTCCTCCCAAAATGATTTCCAGAGATGGAGTTTATACTTTAATAACAGAGCTCATTTTCTGATCTCACGCTGGATTCATGGCACGGCTCTGCTGGGCTTCCTGGTTTTCCGAGGCAGCCTCGGGAGAGGCCAGCCCAGCTGCCACCCTGCCCAGGACCGTTCCCAGCAGCAACACTGCAGGAACTCCATCCAAAGGGTGCTGTGCATTAACACATCATCGTGTTTGTGCCTTGCCTGGAGTCAACATCTGATTGCAATTGTTGACCTGTTTGAACAATAAAACGTAGCTCTAAGCCTGGGGAAGCCAAGGGGCTTTGCATTAAGCTGGGATATGGCAGTGGGCGGGAGGGGTGTAAGGAATGCTGTCATACATTTGGCCTGAAACGGTCCTGGTATGTGCCAATATCTCTCCTATAAATCCAGCAGGATTATATACTTAGGTTGCCTATTTTGCATGGAGCCGTTTGCTGTTTTTCTCTTATTCCTAATCCCCAGCTCTGCCCAAGCCATTGCCCTTCCCTGTGAGCTCAGTTGGGCTTTTTTATGTAAGAGTCCTCAGCCAAGGTCGCTGAGGGCAGGTGGGGTCAGATGGCTCTGGTGCTCTGGCACAGAAGGATCGGGAGGAAAGTGAAATCTCTCCTCCCCTCCTTGGAGGTCACTGCTGCCTCCACCAACTCCACCTGCTCCCTTCACTCTCCCGGTGTCCCTGGCAGCCTCAGCTATCCCTTGCAGCAAGCTGGCAGCACCCTGCTTGCTCTGGAGGGGAATTTCCTTCCAACTCTTTATCCCCACATCAGCCCCACGCTCACCGAATGCCGCTGCTGCAGGACCCTGCTCTTTGGCAGAGTGAAAACCAGAAGTGCCTTTGTGCTTTCCCCAACACCACGTGGAGCTGTTCCATGGGGAAAGGAATGTTTTCTTCTTGCTGGAGGGCGTCGGTGCAAACACCAGGGTGCTGTGGAGTTCCAGGCAGAGAAGATCTGTGCCAGATGTGCTCCCATTCCATACTCCCACTTCTCATGGTGTAACGAAGAATGGGATGGGATGCTGCTCTCTATGTGGCCTGGAATGGAGGGAAACGCTCATTTTTCACCAGGAGAGCACTGGTAGCTCACCAGTCTGCAGGGCTGGCTCCATCACCCCACAAACCAGCAGCTGCTGAAGGATCTCTGACAGCTCTCTGTAAGGTCACTGCTCGCTGCACCGGCCCTGGAGCCTTCCTGGGGACAGGGAGTGAAAGCACCCGGACTGCTGAGGGATCGATGGAGAAGGGGAATCCTCTAACAGAGTCTTTCATGTTGCACCCAGATCACTGCAGCCTGTCCAGCAAACAGATGAGCCATTCTTGGGTTGCACCTTTTTCCTTTCCGTGGAAAAGATATTATTTGAACGTTTTTCAGCTTCCATTTCTTTCCCCAGTTCTGTACTTTTCCCCTTGATTTTGTCTCTGATGACAAAAAGACCCAACCAGACTGCAGCTTTGTTTGGCACCAAACTTCCCTTCTGAGACGATCACACAAGAAGTCTTTTATCACTCTGGGGGCTCTGAGCCAGAGCTGCTTGTGGTGGAAGTGGCTGGGACTGTAACCCCGGGCTGTGGGGGGATGAGAGTCAAGCTCGGGCTGTCAGCAAGGGCACCTGCAGCAGTTCCTGCCAGGACACATCAGAACTCCTGAGCCTGCTTCCTCCAGTGCCGCTCTCGTTAAGGCAAAGGTATGAAATCCACATCTAGATTGAGTTAAAAAATTAAGTATTGTTTATAATATAAATCCTGTCTGGAATCACGGTCTGATTCCTTAGCAAATCACTATAAATTGAACCTCCCCTGCTCCCCTCTGCTCAATAACAACATTTGGTTTTCTCACAGAGCTGGTGCCACCTGTGCTGCGCCGGCTTCAGCACTGTCAGCTCTGTTCCGTGCCCAGGTTTGTGTCGGGGAAGGAGGGCCCTGCTGGGATCCTGGAATCCTGCTCTCCTCAGGCATCATCACCCTGGAGCTGCCAGCCACTGTCACTCACAGCTTCTTCCCCCATCACTTCACAGGCCAGCAATGCCTTGAGGAGGGGACAGTGACCCTGAGCCCAAGAACTGCTGTCAGCCGCATTTCCCAGAGGGTAAGGAAGATTCCATCTCTTTCTTTCTTTTTTTTTGGTATTAACTTCTTCCTTCATTTTTGCTGAAGAAACAATTTTAAAGAGGAAAAAGAAAAACCACATTTTTGTGCAGGCAGGATGGCAAACAGCTTCCTGTGGGCTCCCAGGTATTCCTGTGCCATTCTCCCTGCAACAACAATTCCCTGCCTGGGGCTGCCTGGGTGTTCAGCAGGGCTGGTTTTGCAGCAGCTGTGTGCACAGTGCCTTCCATCACGAGCCCTGTTCCTGGCTGTCCCCGTGGCTCAGTTTATTTGTGTGCAAGGCAGCTGAGAGGTTATCGAGGCTTCCCATCAGCTGTGCAAACTCACAGCAGCAGCAGCTCTGTGTGTGTCCCTTCCTGAGTTACAGTTTGGGCTCTTGGGCAGCTCCGAGGAAAGCTCTGCTTTTTCTGATGTGTCCCTCCAGAGGAGCTGCTGCCTGGGCTTATGCCACAAGCTATGGAGGATCTACAGCCATATGTGTAAGAAAGAAAAAGCTTATTTACTTGTTTTCAGCCTCCCTGTACAATGGTTCTAAAAGCAGAAGTATTCTTCACTGTGAAAAAAGAAAAAAAAAAGATAAAATTGACAAAAACACCCTCATATTTGTCAAAATTTTTGTAAATGTTTTCAGGGTATCATTAAGTCTTGCCAGGCACCTCCCTTTCTTCCTCCGCCTTCCCCAAATGCTTCCATTTTTGGCTAAAAAATCCCAAGTTTGGGATTTTTGGACCAACAATGTCAGCCAAAACCCAGGCTCTCTTCTCTAATTTTTCCACTTAATTTTTCAACTATCTTCTGGCAAAGCAGAAACACTGTTTTGATGGAAAGTTTTTCAACCAGCTCTGCTCATTAATTTCTGCCAGCAGTCCCAGAACAGAGCATCTTGCAGGAGAGGAGAGTGTCCGAAGGGCCCAGCGGGAGGCAGGAATGAGGAACGCTCCTCTCGCAGCTCTGTGCCCCAGCCAGCTCCCTGCTCCTAATGAGAGACATCTTTCTAGAGAGGTTTCCAGCCTAAATCTCTCTTGGCAAGTCAGCTCGGTAATTCAGGTACTCTGCCAGGTCAGAGGAAGATGTGGGTGGGCATGGAAGGATCCCCTCCGAGCAAAGGACGCTGAGGAGCCACGTTGTCCATCTCTTATCTGCCTGGGCTAATCTTGGACTCCTCCAGGCAAGCGCTGGTTGGCAGGGAAGGGCGGGGAGGTGGGGCTGGTGCAGCTCCCTTTGAAGGCAGGTTCAGTGTGCTTTCGTGGTGATGTTCAGACACAGCAGCAGCAGGGCCAGGCACAGCCAGGAGCTGACTCCGTGTAACCCTGAGATCTCCAGGGACAAGATCCTGAAGTGGCTGCTGGGCTGCAGTGACAGCAGCACATCCCCACTGGGTCCGGTACCCATCTGTCCACGAGGAAGGGTTTTGTTACACTGAGCCCAAGGGAAGCCCAGCTCCTCTCATGTCTGGGTTCCTGTGATGACAGGAACCTGGGAGGCAAAGAAAGATGTTCTTACAGAGTAGCCAAATTTTTCAGCGTTTGGCCTCAGCAACCAAAGGAGCATCTGCCCATTGGCTACATGGACAATCTCCTCGGGGAAAAGCCATCCCTCAGCAGTCCCTGACATCGGCAAAGCACTCTGAGCTCTTTCAGTGAGAAACCCCTTAGATGTGCAAAAGTTTATAGCCCTTCTCTGACCATGGCTGATTTTAGAGGGTTAAGTTAGGAACAGGAAATACAGTGACTAAAGGAAAGCCATTAATATTAAATTCTACCCTTTGCCAGATTGTCTTGTGTTATCTTTGCTCTTTCGTGAAATATTTTCCAGTTTTCCTCGCAGGGCATTCCTTACAGGGGCAGCAGCTAAGGAGCTGTAACTTGGCACATCTCCACCTGCTTTTCTGTAGCAGTGCACATTTGCGCTCTGGGATTTGAAGAATTTCCTTTGCCTCTAGAATTGATATGCAAACAGTCAGCTGTACAGACATCAATCTGTCCAGTAGACATGCCACGTGACCTAAGGAATAATACAGGTGGTCAGCACCATGCTGGTGACTCCTGAATTTCTGGAGCAAGTGGAGTCGTTTGCCTGCGTCCAGAAGACGGGAGGTCCTGTGTACACCCTCGAGTAATCTGCTGTGCTTGACTGATCACAAAACACCCACCAAGATTTCCCTAACAAAACCCCGCATTTCTGCCAAGGAAAGCAAAGATTTGCGGGAAATGAGAGACGTGACCTTGCCACCTCACAAACAGCTTGGGGGTCTCAAGATGCTCATCTCAGCAGAGGGATGCTCGTGCCAGAGCAAACGTAGAGCCCTGTGTGGTCAGTGCACAGCTCTTCCAGCATCCCTTTCTTCAGCTTCCTTCATCAGCTCTGTTGTGATAAAAACAGAAATTATCAAACTCAGTCTTCTCCTGCCTGTTTGCTGTGTTGCTGTAAGTCCTGCTGTGTCCAGGTGCTGCTGCGTGAGCAGGTGTGCAATGAGGGATGTTAAGACTGGGAGAAATGGGTGTTGATAGGTGCATAACCCAGCTCAGACCACTTCCCCCACTCGTGATTTCATCACAAAAGCTGTACTGGAGCTGCTGGGCACCCTGTGGGCACCTAAAGCCTAAGGGGAATTTTTAAGAGAGAAAGAAATGGCTCCTGAGAGCCCCACAACTCTAAGCAAGTTGTTCTCTAGGACAGTCACCATTTCTGTTAAAAATAAGTCTTTCATTTCCCATTGATACTTCTCCGGCTGCAAGGAGAGCCATTCCTCTGCTGCTGGAGGCTCTAGCTGCAGACACAGCCTTGGAAGGGAAGCTCGCTCTCATGGCTACGGCAGAGGAATGGGAAGCACGAGATCTGGCACAAAGTCCTGCTCCCATTGAAGCCAGTGGGATGTTTGCCATTGGCTTCGGGGAAAGCCAAGATTTCAGTCTGCAGCCAGAGTTGCTGGTGTGCTGTGCTATCCTGAGAGCAGGACCAGAGAGGGCTCTTGGTTTCCTGATCGAGCTCTTACTGCCTCGGCTCCTCACCTCACATTGGCCCCTCTTGCTTTGGTGCTTTCAGATCTTGGGCCTCTTTCAAATCCTTGCTGGAGAGACTGGTGCACAGTTTGTGCCTGTTGTATTGGCCCATGACTGGGGCTCTTGGGACATCCTCCACCAGCAAAACCATCCTCTCCACTGGGGGTTGTGGACAGAGCTGGAGAGTGGCTTGAGGCAATTAAAGCAGCAGGACAGGCTGAGGTGAGAGACTTAGATGGAGTGACACTATGGGATTTGCTGCAGGTAAATCACTGTGCCTTCTTCTCCAGGCAGCAACTCGGATCAGCTCTGGAATTAACTCTGAGTGGTTCAAGAAGGCCTGGAGACATTGTAAAGGTGGTCCAAGATGGGCTTCCCTGCTTCACACCTTCACACCCACCTGGGCTGCTGGGAGCCTTTTTCCTCATCTCCTCTCTTTTACGGTTAGGTGGGAGCCAGACTGCGTTAGTGATGAGCTGTGGAGCAGGTGAGCCTGTCAGTAAACCTTTCCCAAATTCCACTGTTCCCTGCCAGCCCCAAGGCTGCCGTGCTGCTGCAGTGACATCAGTTAATCAGTGTTAATCAGTGCATTGTTCAGAGCTCCACAAAGTTTGCACCCCCAGCACCTCCGTCTGGGCAGGGTCGGTGCCCTCCTCTCAAAAGCAGCTGAAGGAAATGATCACAGAGTTGGTCAAGATCCTACCAAGCAACCCCAGTTTGGCCTGTGTAGGTCCAGGCTGGTTTTATTTGAGTGGACACATGGTGGAGCCTCTGTATGCCAAGGAAAAGAAACACCACAAATAATTCTGGCTTTTTATTTCTGTTTCTCCCTGATCAGGACGGCTCGCTCTGTTCCTCGTGTGGGTTTGGTCTCTGCTGCCCCTCTCAGGGAACATCTGTAAGCGCACCACATCTGTGAAAAAAGGCAGGAGCGTTTATCTGCTGGAGCGAGAAGTTGTCCTGAATTTCCTCACCTCTCCAGATGCCTCGTGTTTGACAGCTCCTGCTCCTGGCCAGCCACAGCTTGTGTTCTCCGGCCACCTGGGACCTGATCTCCTTCCTCTGACACTTCCACAAAGAACAGCTGGTGGGAGAGGTTTTCGGGTAAGTTGAAACCACTGTAATGTATTTTATCTGCAGAAACAAGGAGTTGTAAGTGGAGGTGTTTAAAGCTGAGGTAAGGCTCATACAGAGATCCGTAGCTAAGAGTTTTACTGTGATCTGCTCCTGCAAGTTGAATCAAAGCTCCCCAGAAGTTCAGCTCTGGTGCAGGAGCGCACCCCGGTGTTACCTCTTTGGGCACAAAGATTTTTGCAGGCAAAAATACTCTTTCTGCTAATAATAAATGGGGAAGAATGGGGAGGAAAGCAAAGAAAAACCCAAACAATGCCATATTCTCTGCTGATTGCTTGGCAATGCCCTGCAGCACCGTTTCCCATCTCTCTTCCACATCATTCTGAGATTCTTCCCCAAGAGGATCTTACCAGTAGGTGAGTGGCTGCCTCTGAGCCAGCTCTTTTCTTCTGGTTCAGTGGCTGGCACGATGTTTGCATGAACTCTAAACCATCAGCTTGTTGCTCTCCTATTTCCTTTGCTGATATGATCCCCAGCAGCTCTCACGTTTCCTAGGGCAAGCACAATCAAGCACAATCAGACAAAATGAATCAGAATAAACAGAATTAGTGCTCATTCTTTCTTAACAACATGCCTGTAGGGGTTTTTGTCTCCCTTCGCAAATTCAATCCAGCTCCTTTCTCTCATGTTAATTCACTGTAGCTGCTTCCACAGGCCCCGGGTTACACGGAACAATGAGAGGCTTCGCTTTGAGCAAGAGTTCAGCATTTGTGTTTTGAATTTTAACAAATGGGGCGAGGGGGGTGTTACTTGATCCGCTTCCCACCGATTCACTGTGGTATTCCTGCTGCTGCTGGTGGAACACCTGGGAACACAAAGGAAAGATGACACTTTGCACCTTTCATCTGCTCATGTGGCCCTTTCATTCCTATTTTTGTCTCATATACAGGCTCTGCTTCTAGCATTCCAAGCACAGGGTCCTGGAGTGGCTTTCCCAGGATCCTGGCCGATGTAAAGGCCAAGGATCATGGCCAACCTGCTCCCATGCACCCACAAACCACATTGGGGGTGTCCTTGTGGGCCTGACCCTGGAGCCAACTTCTCGTGGAGGAGGCCATGGTGAAACTCCCTTCTGGCATCCAGGCCTTGACCTACAAAGTCTTCCCTGTGTGTTTGGTGTCTTTGGCCCTTCCCTGGGACTTTCCTGAAGAGCAGCATTTGGCCCTTGGCTTTTGGGAGAGTTTCCTAACAGCAGCCTCAAGAGAAATGGAAACAATTCCCTCCCCCTTCAGACCAGAACCCTGTGCCAGAACAACGACTGAGGGTGAGGTTTTAATGCTAATGAAGCTTTTGGCGTCTTTTTTCTCCTCCTGTCATCTGAGGAGATCCCTGGCACTATGATAAAAACCCCCACTGGGGCCGCTCTCCTCATGATGAACATGGTCTAGAAGGACACAAAGGTTTCCCCAGAAGCACATACCCATTCCATGGCTCCAATTAGGGAAGATTTGTCTGTGTTTATTGCTGACAATGTTCTTCCTTGTCTTTGGCTCAGCAGGAGCCCCATTAGTGGCTTCCCAGGGTTCTTGAAACCCAAGGGAATTAATTTGTCTTTAATTTTGTCCAGGCTGGTACTCAGGGGAACAGCTGGGAACATTGTAAAGCAGCTTCTGGCAGTGCAGAGTCCCAGCAAAGGATTTCCCAGACCCCTGGCAGTGATGCTCAGGCAGTCCATCTGAAGCCTCCCTGTGCAGGGAGGAGCAGCGTTACCCAGCAGGGACACAGCCCACACAGGGAAAGGCACGGCCCTGCTCTCCTCCTCTTCCTTACAACAGCTGCATTTGGCCCCTTGTGCTTTGGGGGTGCCTGGTGATCACGCTTGGTGTACTTTGCTACTGTTCACAGCTTTTTGCAGTGTTTATTGACAGCCAGACTCATCATTCCTTTCCTGATGGACGCTCATCCCAGCTTCCCAGGATCTGGGCAGTGCTGATGTGCCACCGTGTGCAGCCTCGGGTCAGTTCACTGCGCTGGAACTCAGAACCGCTGTGAACAGCACAGGAGCCACGAGAGCTCTGCTTGGCTGGGGAGTTTCAAAGCACTCTGAGCTCCCTGGAAGCACAAGGGTGAGTGCAAACCTGCTCTGTTACCCTGTGGTTAAGGGTTGAGCTGATGGTTTGAAGTGAAGAGAAACAACAGCCAATAGAGCAGCTCGAACACCCCTAGAGGTGCTCACTGCAGGGTTTGGGACATCTTCAGGGGCTGCTTCACATCCCAGGCACTGGAAAGGCCGAGGCAGCTTGGGGCTGGGACCCCTCTGCAGGGCTGTGTGCAGGAACCTCACAGGGCCGTGCTCAGCCTTAGCTTTTGCTGAAACCATCACAAGTGAGAAAATATCGGTTTTCTGAATTTGCCTCCCCACAAGCTGGTTTAAAGGGAATGAAGGCAGATCCTGCTATAGCTTAGTGCATTACAAGCCAACTCAAATGACTCCCCACTGTCTTTTCATCTCCATGAGACTTTTAATGCCCTGAGTCTTTGCATGTCCTGGCACACAGCCCAATTGAAGCATGAGCTCCAACAGAAGTTTTACATTTAAAGCTGTTCTTTTGGCTTCAGAAATTTGCAGATTGAGGCTGAGAGAAGCAATTCAGCTGTTTACTTGCAGATCTGCACCAGCCCTGCTGTGCTCTTGCCCTCGCCTCGGTCAGAGTTGTGTTAACAGCATTTTCCAATTAAAGCAGCAGCCTCAGTTACAGAAAGTGCTTTTCCTATCTGGGAATTTATCTGATTTTATGCTTTTTAAATTACTCATGGTGCACAGGGCCGTTTTCTTTCCCACCCTTTATTATAATTAATCCATCATCATTTTTTTGACAAGGTTGGCTTGTGCTTTTCTTTATTTCTTGCCATTTCCATCAGCTTGTGTCAGTACCACTCAGACACCACATTACTGATGATGGGGGGACTGATGTGAGCAATCAGGTAAATATCAGGTGGATGAGCAGTTCCTGAAGTTCTGCTCACTCAGAGCAGGAAAAATGACACCTATTCTGGAGATAGCCCTGCCAGGAAGCCTTAGCACCATGCTGTGTAAATTATGGCTGTTTCCCTGTCTGAAATATTCCTACCCTGAAAAATTGGCTTTTAGGACCTTCACAGCCAAGATCAAGGCTTTTTCCTGTTACCTGAAAATTCCAAGTCTCCAAGAGAATAAATGGCAGCAGCTGAAGCCTTCATCTTTCTTCATGAGGTAAGAGCTGCTTTTTCTCACTTCACTGAAATGGACATGCTGGGCTCCATCCTGCCTGTGCTGCAACGAGCTCAGCAAGGCCTGTGCTGGGGGATGCAGTGGGATCTGACTCTGGGATTCTCACTCCAGCCAGATTTCCATTGTGGACAGCGCTGTAACTGTCCTCTGGCTGAATGTGATTTGAACGTGAGCATGGAAGTGCTCGGGCTGGGCCTGCAGGAACTGGGGCAGGACCAGGCACAGTGACAAAATCCCAGGATTCATCCTGTCCCAGGAGGCCACAAAGACCCTCTGTCCCACAGCATCCTTCTCCCAGAGTCTGAGCAGCTGCAGCTTGTGCCTACCACAGTGACCCTCAAACCTGGGAGCACCTGGGATCTTCAGGACGCTTTGCAAGGATGCCCCAACCACAGGCTCCCGGACAAGGAAGCAAAGCCTTCTGCTGCCCCCACGTGTTCCCTGCTCATTATTGTTGCCACGCGCCAGCAAAGACCTGGGAACCCCATCGGGAAGCAGGAAGAGGAGCCAGCACAGCCAGGCAGCTACTGAGGTCAAGGATCTTGCTTTGGAAGACTCTTCTGTTCCTTCCATTCCTCCCTCAAGTTCAGGGTGTTCCTTACACTAAAAAACCTGCAAAATCAGATTGGAGCTGTTTGGAAGTGAGACGAGCTGGAGGCAGCAAAGCACAGAGGTGTCCTGGTCCCACCAGGACGTGTGTGAGCCCTGGGAGCCGCCAGCGATGCTGAGTGATCGCGGATACAGAGCATTCGGGAGCCTTGGCTCGGGCCACGAGGAGCACAGAGCACAGACAGCTCTGGGCAGGCTCAGCTCACATGATAAGGTCATTGGAAAGACGAGTGATGCTTTCCTCAAGCTGCCTTGCCCCAGTACCAGCACCAGCTCGGGCAAGGGCTCGCTCTGTGCTGCTGTAATGGCCCCTGCTCCGTGCAGTGCCAAGGACAAAAGCTGCCTCACAAATACCTTGGAGCTGCTTTTTCCAACCAATGTCTCAGCCCCAGCTCCCATCCTTCCTGGCCCTGTCAGGGTCCAGTTTTGAACCACTGAACAGCATCCTTGGAAGAGTCATTTTCTCTCTGGGTCAGTGCCAACTCTCAAGCTGGAGGGAGAACTGGCTGTAGTGGCTGGCTCTCTGCTGCTTCCCAGCAGTTACAATTAGGGATCCTGTGGTTTTGTCCTTTGTTGGGGTAGCACATGCTAACTGTTCTGCAGAGCATCAGTCCCAAAAGCTGCCTGAAGCCTGGCCTGGCAGGTTGGTAGCAGCAGCCAAGCTCTCTCATGGAACCAGTTTGTGGCTGGTTCCAGACCAGCATTTCTGACCACCGCTAACACAGCTCCTTGGAATGGTAGGGCTGGCTCTTTGCCATCCCTTCACCAAGAACCTTTTTGGCCTGGCACCATGAGCAGATGGGCCATGGAGCAATTCCTCAGCTCAGATTGCCCACAGGCTGCCCTGGACACTGCCTGCAGCTCTCTGAGAACATCTGAAGGGAACAGCACTCGCTGGCAGGGCTTACGTGCTCCGGCAGTTGGGGATTGCAAACACATGCCTCAGCTATGCAAGAAATCTTTGACTTGTTCTGAATGCAATTCTGCCTGGGTTTCTTCCCAGGAACATTCCTGTTCTTCACAATTTACCAGTTGCAGGAAGGGAGAAGGGGGAGCAGGGATTTTAAGAGTCAGGGAGAGGAAAGGGAACAAATCTCACAGTGCTTTCCCTCGCCAAATTCCTCCAAAAGGACAGGGTGTGGAGCATGGACTCCAGAGTTTGGGACAATCCCAAGAAAATACAAACCACAAAATTAAAACCACTTTTAATTAGTCATTTGTTTTTATAGAAGGAATAAGTCTCTTTTTCTGAAGGAATTCAGTGCCTGCTATCACACACGCCAGGCAGCCCCTGCCAAACGGTGCTGTGTGATAGAAGGCAAGTCCAGAACGAGGGCCCTGGGCAGGGACACGTTATCTCCTCCAGGAGACAGCAGTGCCGTTCAGATCCTCATTCTGCTTCCTGAGATAAAAGTCCCACTCCTGAGTCACAGCATACGTGAGAGAGTTGCAAATGCGGTCCCTGTGGGTGGCAGTAATTTGATGTCTGAGATGAATGATGAAGCTGGGCCTTTATTGTCACACCTGCTCTGTTACAGACGGGAGAGGAAGCGTGCGAGGGTGGAGCAGGAGCTGTGCCTGTGCCCTGGGAGAAGCCAGAGGTGCAGCGCACCCAGCTCCTCACACCCAGACTCCAGGTGACAGATCCCTCTTCTCGTGAGGGCCACAGGCCGCAGTGTCTGTCGGGTCGTGCTGCAGGGGGGTACCCTCGGATGAGGGAGCTGAGTCCAGGCTGGGATGCCTCTCAGCCTGCCCTCAGGGCTGCCGTCACATGGGCTCTGTGCCCCCCTGAACCCTCAGCCCCTTCCTGAGAGCGCTGCCCTGCAGCCCCAGACCCTTCCCCGGCAGTCAAGGATAGCGCTTGTGCTCCGTGGCAGAGCCTGGAACCTGCTGAGCTACACAAGCTCCAAGGGGAGAAACCCTTGAAGGAGACGAGGTGTAACCTTGATGTTACCAAACACGCACTCTGAGTAACCTCCACAGCTCAATTAATGATATTAAGTATACACACCTATAATTAATTTAATTTAGCTGAGGTTTTCTCCCCTGTGTTGGGTGCCTGCTGTACCAAGCTCTTAAAATTACGGCTGTGTGTATAATTGAACCAAACGTACGTGCAGTGCCCGCATAGGCTGAGTCACTCCAGGTACCAGGGGCAGGTTTATTTTGTTGTGTTTGGCTCGTGCTTCTGACTTAACACAGGGGTAACTTCACTGGTTGTGCTGCATTAGTCCGAAGCCAGAGCAAAGCCCAGCTTTTATTTGTTATTTCCAAGAGAGGCATCATAATTTCTATAATGCCATGTCCAGAGTGTGGATGGGGTTTGCTCCAGCTGCCTTCCCAGGCTCCCACTAGGGAACAACGAAATGAAGGTAGGAATGAATACTCATCCTGTTCTGGTTTTGTGTGTGTAATTCAGAAATACCAGCAGACTCCTATTGCCTTACCTAGGGGAACCTCTCCCAGGTATCTGCTAAACTAAACAGGAATGATTGGTTGATATTAGGGACATGCTCAAGAAGGTTTTCTTTACCTTGTGCTGTGCGTGGTGTCAGGATGGGAGTTCACAGCCTGTGAGAATCCTCTCCTTCATCTTTTATTGACTGCACATTCTACCTTTGCACTGTTAATGGCCCGTGTGGTGAAGGAAAGAGGTGAATTTCACTCTGCCTTGCTTTTCTCAATCCCAAACTGTGCATCAGGTCACCAGTAACGACGGCCCTGGTGATCTAGGAATGGCAGTTGTTATTCCTGCCACTCCTGAGCAGCTGGGGACTGTCAGATGCCAGCCTGAGCAGCAGCTGGCACTGGTGACAGGGTGTGCAGGGCTGTGTGAAATGTCCCCTCTCGCTCAGGTGAGGTCACTGAACACCCAGGCACGAGGGGCAGGAGCTGCTGCTGCCTCTCACACGTGAAGTTACTCATTTCCCAGGGGTGGAGAGCAGCCTGTGGCTGAGTGACCCGAAATCCAAACGAGAGATTTCATTGCACAGCTCGGAATGCAGCTGAAGAGAAGCAAGGAATGACACAGGGAATGTGTCTGACACTTCTCACACTTCTGAAGGGAGCCTGAAAAAAGAGGGACAAATCCCAAGTGATGAGGAAAGCAGCAGTTCTGGGTCTGAGCAAGAGCTCCCAGGAATGGCAGGGACACAAGAGAGGAGCCCTGTTCTAGATTGTTTGGAGAGCCCCAGCCAAGGTCTGCATGAAAGTTTTGATTCTTTGTCACAGGGATTAACTCTGGGAAGCAGCTGGCATGGATGTGAATTCCAGCTGGTGCCCAGCACCATGGACACGCTGCTCTTTGGATTGAGTGGAAATGAGCAGGCTCTCAGCTCTGGTGCCCTCTGCATTGATGTGAGGGCAGGAGCATTTCTTCCTGAAATTCAGGGCAAGAATGACCCTTGTGTTGGCTGAGTGTAGATAATGACTGAACCATTGAGCTCTCAGACAGACTCTGCTTGTTTGGGGCTTTGCAGCTCTCACAATCTATCTGCTAACTACAAAAATATTCCAATTATTTGGAATGATGACATCATCCATGCAATTGACCCAGATCCAACATCAGCTCTACTACAAAACAGTTATTTTTTGTTAAGCACCATTGAGGACAAGTAATCCAGCCCAGACTGAGCCCTGTCAGCAACGCCTGGTTGATTCCCCCACGTTTCCAGCATTTCCTCAGCAGTTTATTTTCCAGGTTCGAGCAGCTTACCCTGAGTAACCTGGATCTGTTTGACAAAACGTGATTATCACTTGTAACTTTTGAACCTCGGTAGTCACAGAGAGGCTGTAAGTGGCTCAGGAAAGGCATTTTGGCATCTTTAATCCACTCCCCATGCTTGTAGAGCCCTCTCCAGCACACTAAATCCATCGCCTGTTGGGTCGGAAAACTGCCTAAGGTGCCTGAGCCCCAAAGTCATCCGCTCGTGGAATGTTCTGGCGCAGGGATGGAGGGAAGGGAATGCTGTGACCTGCTGGGACATGGGGTCCTGGCTCAGCCACGCTCCTGCCTGGCCACTGTCCCACGACCCTCCCAGCCCTGCCGAAACCCCTCAGCCCCACCAAGGTGTGTGGGCAGGTAAGAGCTGGGAGGAGCAGCTGTGCTTAAAGAAATTGTGGATGTTTGTGGAGCCTCCTTTCCTCTCAGCGTGTCACGTTTATCAGCTGGTGTTGTATCTAATGCAGCAGCAGCCAGAACTCCAGAGGAAATGCCCTCCCCTCTTGCCTGCAGCACCGGGGTGGCACAGGGGCAGGCAGAGGGGTGGCCAAGGGCTGCTCTCAGCCTTGATTTAACTGCACAGCAGCTTTGTCCATCACCGTCCGGGCACAGAGCAGCCAGCAGCACCTCCAGGCCGAGCCAAACGCGAGGCTGTCCCTCCAGATTGTCACCCCGTGGGCACCGAGGGGTGCCTGGTTCATTCTGAGAGCTGGCAGGGAGGGCATTGTGGCTCCTGTCCCTGCACCCCAGAAACACTTCGGGTGTGGAACTCACGGGCAGCGTGTCCTGGGCTTGTTTTCTAAACATGACCCACGAGTCAGGGTGGGCCAAGGCAAACGTGGCGGTGTGGAGCACAGCTGGTCAGCTCTGCCGCTGCTCCGCGGGAGTGGGGACAATATTGACAGATTGTAATACTGACATACGGTAATATTGACATATTGTAAAACTGACATAATGTAAAATTGATATATTGTAATATTGACATATTTAATATTGACATGCTGTAATGTGTTATTACATATCAACAGTGTAATAACTGAACTGGTACTGTGGCACAGGGCTGTGCAGGTGTGTGACATGACCCCTTGTACCGGCGTGTGACGTGTCCGGGGCAGTGACACCTCACCCGTGGTTGTACACGTGTGTGACATCACGCGTTGTTCAGGTGTGTGACGTGTCCGGGGCAGTGACACCTCACCCGTGGTTGTACACGTGTGTGACATCACGCGTTGTTCAGGTGTGTGACGTGTCCCGGGGCGGTGACACCTCACCCGGGGCTATGCAGGTGTGTGACATCACGCGTTGTTCAGGTGTGTGACGTGTCCCGCTGTCCAGGTGTGTGACGTGACCTCTGTCCCTGTGTGTCACCCGGTCCCCCCGGACGCTCCGGGCTCGGTCCCCGCCCNCCGGCTCCCATTGGCCGGGCCGCGCTGAGGCTCCGCCCCCCGGCGGCGCCAGCCAATGGGAGGAGCGCTGGGCGAGACCGTGGCCAGGTCGGTGTGGGACCGATGGCGGCGGGTCCGTGAGGGGGCGCGGGGAGAGGGCGGGAGCCGGGACCCCTGAGGGGAGCGGGGCAGGGGAGCGGGGCCCCGGGCGGGAGCGGGACAGCGTGAGGGGAGCGGGACCCCTGAGCGGAGCGGGGGCCCCGGGCAGGAGCGCGATCCCATGAAGCGCTGAGCAGAGCGGGGCCGCGGAGGGGAGCGGGACAGCCTGAGGGGAGCGGGGCCCCGGGCAGGAGCGGGACAGTCTGCGGGGATCGGGACCCTCCTCAGGTGCTGAGGGCGTTGGGGTCACCCGAAGCGCTGAGGGCAGCGAGACCCTCTGAGGGGAGCGGGAGCCGCTGGGGGATCGGGACCCCCTTGAGGTGCCGAGGGGAGCGGGAGCTGCGGGGATCGGGGCCCCCGAGGGAAGCGGGGCACCCCGAGGGGAGAGGGACTCTCCTGAAATGCTGAGGGAATCGGGGTCCCCCTGAAGTGCTGACGGGACCGGGG
>VYZT01059403.1:3717-17779 GCA_013400735.1 Pomatostomus ruficeps | reverse complement strand
AGCGTGAGGGGAGCGGGACCCCTGAGCGGAGCGGGGGCCCCGGGCAGGAGCGCGATCCCATGAAGCGCTGAGCAGAGCGGGGCCGCGGAGGGGAGCGGGACAGCCTGAGGGGAGCGGGGCCCCGGGCAGGAGCGGGACAGTCTGCGGGGATCGGGACCCTCCTCAGGTGCTGAGGGCGTTGGGGTCACCCGAAGCGCTGAGGGCAGCGAGACCCTCTGAGGGGAGCGGGAGCCGCTGGGGGATCGGGACCCCCTTGAGGTGCCGAGGGGAGCGGGAGCTGCGGGGATCGGGGCCCCCGAGGGAAGCGGGGCACCCCGAGGGGAGAGGGACTCTCCTGAAATGCTGAGGGAATCGGGGTCCCCCTGAAGTGCTGACGGGACCGGGGTCCGCAGAGGAGTTTGGGGAACAGTTCGGCACTCCTGAGGAGGGAGCTGTGTCGGGGGGGGCCGCGGTGTCCCACAGCAGCGTCCAGCCTGGTCCTGCTCGTTGAACTCCCCCGGCACAGCTGAGCCCAGCCCGCAGCTGTGAGTGCCATGCCCGGGGCCAAGGAAATGCCATTAAATCGTAGTGGTTTCACCTGAAGAATCCCGTAGAGGTAGATGGAGATCGTTAAGGTCAAAGTTCCATAACAATGTGAGGTTTTCTTACCTATACCTGACCCTGACAAATTATTTGTGGAGCTGAGGATTGAAGAAAAAAACCCAACCTTGCAGCTGTAGGCTGAGTAATAATTAAAGTGTTCAGGCAGGTTCTAGTCTTCATGCAGCAAAATTAAGCCTTGTTATTCAGGTTGATGTTAAGTGTAGCTTGACCTGTCCTTACTTTAAAAAAAAAAAAAAGTGCACTTCCAAAAACTTAAGATGTGGATTCTTAAATTGTAGAGAACTAAGGACGTAACAAAAAGGATAATTTTGCTCAGTTTTTAATGTCTCTTGGTAGACCTGAGGTATGTTTTGACTATAATTAAAGACAGTTTGCACAAGTGACTGTGGTGCTTTTTTAATGAAATGATAGAGTGTAGCATTTAAAATGTGGAGCAACACAGTGTTGAAAGGTGGTTTGTCCACAGGTAGACCAAAAAAAAAAAAATACTGGAAAATAAGTACTGATTGCTGCAGTTTGGGTACATAATTTTTCTGTTAGAATGGCACTTCTGGATTTGCCCCTGGGTACAAGAAGCCTTCGTGTGTGTGAGTGTTCACAGCTGCCAACCTTTTGTGCGTTTTTTGAATCTTCCACGCTAAGGACTAAACACAGATATTGAGGAAACTAAAAATGTCTGGGTTTTGTTCCAGGTGCTGCTGGCGCAAAAGATGAGGCTGAATGAGAGCCGGACGAGATCCTTCCAGGCTCCTGTCACCGTGCACAACTTCCCGGGCAGGCAGGTGTACGTGTTCCCCCATGGCCGCTCCGACTCGGACGAGTCCTCAGAGGAGGAGCTCAACGTCATGGAGCTGCGGCCCCGGGGCAAGGAGCAGCAGCGGGGCAGCGCTGCCCGGGACAGGTTGGGGGACGTGGTGCTGCTGGAGCGGGAGGTCACCGAGGAGGACAACCTCAACAAGCTGGCCCTGCAGTACGGCTGTAAGGTAAGGGCTGCCTCTGCTGGGGTTCGTCCCCTCAGAGGGGGTTCACGGGCAGCATTTCCAGACTGGAAGGTGTGCTCTGGTCTGGCAGTTTTGGCACTGGAAAGTGTTGGCCCTGTGTGTTGTGTGAATGGTCAGTGTCTGGGTAAAACTGCAGAAAGGAAAAAAAAACCCCAAACAAATGCCAGAAAGAGTTGTTCAGCCAACAGCCTGGAAGATGCTGTCAGCCTCACACCCCGCCTGACCTGCTTCCGTGTTTAATTTCAGTGACTAAGTGCAGGCTGTACTAAGTTATTTCAGGAGGGCAAACATGAGGAAGCTGAGTGTAGAGATGAGGGTCAGGGCTCTGCTCTCAAGGAACACTGGAGTTTTTTAAGCAAATTAAGCAGTACAAAGAAACAGCACAGTTATGGGTTTTGTTTATTTTTTGAAAGGTATCAGCTTACATTTTGCAAGGAAGATCTGAGTCTAACAGGGGGGAATGTGGAGAGGTGCCAGAGTTCAGCCTCAGAGTCCAGGTGGTGTCTGTGTGGGTTTTGGTTGTTTGCTGTCATCCCAAAGCATGCACAGTTCAGGTGCCTGTGGGCAGGAGGGAGGGCGTGTGCACAGTGAGATTTCTCTGGGTTGGAACGCGCTGCACAACACGTTTTCTTTGTTCCAAAGCAGAGCAAAACTGCTGAAAAGTTTAATTGCCTGCTCTGAACATTAGAAGCCCCCCGTTGTTTAGCAGTTTGAGCTGTATTTTTAGGGCCTCCTTTATCTGCAGGCTGGACTGTGATTTCAGAGTTCCATGATGCAAACAATTGGCCGGCGACCGCGGTGGGGATAATGATACGGCTCTGGCTCCACTGCTGCACTGCAATTGCAGTCTGTCTTGCTTAACCACACAGCAGCTGTGTGGTGCAGCTGAGGCAAGAGGCCTTGGAGGGATTGCAGCAATTCCTCTCCTCCCGTGCCCTTAGAAACGAAAACAAAACAAAAAAGGCACCCTTGTAGGTTGTGCTGACGAGCTGATGCGTGCGGAGCAGCGAGTCTGGTAGGCCTTGAATGGGCCTCGATTGGCCCCGGGAGAGCCTGAGAAGGCAGAGCTGAGCTTTGGTGGGGTCTGGAGCTGTGACTGTGCTGCTCTCAGCAGCACCTGGGCAGACTCACAGCAGCTGGGTGAACTCTGAGGAGGGAGGTTCTGAACAGTTCTTTGGTTTATGGTGTGAGAAGTTCTGCTGTGCCTCTGCACAGTAACTCAGTCCTGGGCCTGCCCGGGGGAAGAGCAAGCTGATGGAGGGCACCACATATTCAGGAAAAAAACCTGCCCTGCTGCCTCTCTCCCTTCCAGAAAGGGCACTTCTGACTTGTTCCAGTTAAATTCAGCAGGTACAGAAATCCTTATTGTGGGAGATGTGTGTATTTGTCTCTTTAAAGGCTGGCGTGACAGTTTTCCTGTGTTTTGTTTTATTTGCACAATTAAACAGCTTCTGAAAGGCCACCAGGACAGCAGTGAGAAGAACTGTAGCCACAAATACATAGGCAAATGTGTCTAAAAAATCCAGGATGAACTTCTCCTTGAAACCAATGAGAACCTGACATTGGTTTCAGAATCTGCTTGGGGAGGGGGTACTAACGCAGTGCAACAAATAGCTCTGTGTGTGTGCCACAGAAAACTTGGCAGAGATGCAAAGCACTTCAAAATTCTCATTTTTACTCTTGACCATTTATAGTCCTGGCTTGCTTTTGGCATTGTTCATAGCTGGGACAAGAGGAGCTCACTGCAGCCAGAAAAATGAGTACAGAAAATAAGCCTAAATGCTTGTGCAGCCCAATCTCTCGCATGCTTCCCATCAGCTTTGTTTGTTGTTTCTGTGTGAGTGCAGCTCCACTTTCTGTTTCTAGAGCCTTAGCACCACACTGCAGTATTTGATTGCAGACACCACGGGGGATATTTACTGTCCCAGTAATTTGTTTTCATTGGAACAAATCCAGAAATTGAAGCAGCACCTCAGTTAGGAGGCTCTGGGTGAGATTATTGTTTCATAACTAAGAAATTTTGCAGGGTTTAAGTCCAGGGGTTACGCTGGGGCCGGCTGTGAGGAGCCTGAAGCAGCGACTGAGGATTCCTTTTGCCTCAGGGTCCCCAGATCAGGTCCTGGATTAAACGTACCATTTCCAGAGTTCTCAAGCTTTGCAGAGTAAACAGGAGATTCAGGCATCCATCTCATCTCTACCTTTGTGCAGAGTGCTTAGGAAGTAAAGTGGTTTTTTTTGTTTGAGCTCCCCAGTTTCCTTGGCAGCCTCCAGCATGTGAGTGTGCAGTGAATGCAGGTCCTGCTGTCATTTCTGAAAGAGCAAAGCGCAGTGCTGAGAGCGAAGTGCTGTGTCTCCTTGGTGTGCTGGATGGGAGGTGGTTTACCTGTTTGTGTTACCTCTCTCTGGTTTGGCTCTTGCTGTTCTGTTTTGTGTCCTCCAGCCTTTTCCTCAAGGTTCTTTCCCATCTCCTTGGCTGCAGTGGAAGCTCCTGGCACACGCTGACATCCTGTTCCTTTTCTCTGACAGAGGCTTTGGTGCAGCTGAGCAGTTGCTGTACTTCCTGGGTGGCTGTGAGTGGCCACTGCATCTTCTCATATTTAACATTAAATAAAGGGCACTGCCTTGCTTTTGTCTTTGCGCTGGTGCCACCTGTCCCTGTGACTGATGCTGCACGTGTGGTTCATTCTTCCTTGCTCTTCCTGCTGCTGGGTGGGGATGCAGCTCGCGGACAGGAACCCTACACAGGAACCACCAAAGGTGGTGACAGGAGCGCAGAGGTGATGCTCCTTCAGCAGGAGCCCTGAGCAGCTCTGGAGGAGGGAGCAGGATGAGCTGCTGTCCTGCAGAACAGAGGTGCTGCTCAAGCAGAGGATGCTCGTGCCTGTGTGGGAGATGCTCGCTGCTCTCCAGGCTGGGCCCTTGCTTTCAGAGCTGGTGTGCTCCAAGGTGAAGCTCTGATCACTCTGAAATCATTTCCTGGGCAGGAGAGGGACTTTGCCTGCTCACACCTTAAGCACTCGTGTGTAAGGTATGAAAACTGTTTTAAAAGGGATCTGTTGCAAAGATTCTTCTTGCCTTAGCTTGGATTAGAGAGAAGGGCAAAGAAAGCAAAGGGAAGGAGAAGCATTATGGAGCAGAATACAGCGGGTACATGAGCACTGAGGAGGTTCTAGACTGGTTTAACAGGACCTGGCTCTATCCTGCAGGACCCAGAGCACCCCTGGAACAGCTGGGGAATCTCTGCAGAGCACCAAACCGCTGCTATCCCGGACCTGCTTTTATTCCCCGCCGGCTCCTTGCGCACCGGCTGTGCGGCTGCTTCCTGCCTCGCTGCCGGCTTGTCCTGCCCTCACTGTGTCCTTTCTGGGTTCCGTAGGTTGCGGATATCAAACGCGTCAACAACTTCATCCGGGAGCAGGACCTGTACGCGCTGAAGTCCATCAAGATCCCGGTGCGGCCGCACGGGCTGCTCACGGAGGGCGGCGGGGCGCTGCGGCCGCCCGCGGCGGGGCCCGCCCAGCCCGGCCTGACGCGCGTGGAGCTCCCGGAGCCCGAGCCCGGCGCGGGCGGCTCCGCCGGCGGCCGGCGCTTCACCGACTACTTCAGGGGCATCGACCAGAGCATCCAGGACGCGGCGCAGGTGGAGGTGCAGCTGAACGCGGAGTACGGCGCGGAGGCGCTGGAGAGGCCGCTGCCCGAGGCGGGGAAGCGGGAGGCTGGGAACGGCGCGGACTGCGGAATCCAGTGGTGGAACGCCGTTTTCATTATGCTCCTCATAGGAATTGTCCTGCCAGTATTTTATATCATCTATTTTAAAACACAAGGCCTGGCGGCCCACACCTCTAACACAACAGAAACCTCAAATGTTTCAACAGCTGGATTGGAAGGGAAATTACCACAAAGCTCAATTGTAGGAAAAAAATCCTAAATGAAAGGGGCTGCCCAGTCCAGCCCTCTCCCGCGATGCCCATACGCTCGTGACTGACTCGAGTGCATCCAAGGGGATACAACAATACAGATTATTTTTATTTTTATAAGTAGCTGATGATGTAACCCTGAATTTGACTGAAAAATGAGGTGATGTGATTTTGATGGAAAAATAAGGATGATTTGTTGCTTACAGAGATCATCATCAGGTGGCTTAAGAGCTGGGAACTCTGTTGAGGGAAAGTATTTTGTAGCAATTTACTCATTGTGGTTGCTTCAGGTATTTCTTAATGCCATGTCTAGAAGCAAATCCTTTGCTGCTGAGCTAGAGAGTGCAGTATTAATGTGGTTGGAAAGTTTGCATTTTAGGAAAACACTTTTTGCTGGAATAGAAAGGGGGGATGCTTTTTCTCAGAAGTGTCATTTTTGTCTCATGCAGACCATGGGAGTTTGGGCCTGCTTGACCCTAATGATGCCTTCTGGGGCCCTAAGCTGGGTGTGCCAGGGCACGAGGACGCTGCCAGCACCTTCCTGAGCAAACACTCGGGTGTGTTCAGTAGGATGTGTCCGGCCCACCCCTGGGAAGGTGAGCCCAGACCTCTTCCCCTCAGTGCAATCCTTCTGAGATGGCTCTTGGATCCGGAGATCCCAGTGCAGGATCTGCGCTGTCCCAGGCAGAGCCAGCCCTGCGCGGCCCCTCCAGCTGGGCAGAGGGTGTTGGAACAGGGCAGGAGAGCAGGAGAGGAGTCACACGCACCTCTCAAGGGCTCCTTTGCTGGCGGGAGGTCCAGTCAGTGTTATTTGCTAGAAACACTAATCATGGTCTGTAGTGGTGCTTCTCAGACACCCGGGCTCAGTCAGGAATTACTGCCTTGGGTGCAGCCTGGGCGGGAGTGCTCCCTCGGGCACAGGCTGCAAGGGCCAGGACAGAAGTCCAAGAAGAAAGAAGGGTGAAGCCATGACAGGAGGACGAGGCTGCTGCTGGGGACAGGTTTGTGTGAACTGAGCGTGCATTGCAGAGCTTCACAGGGCAGCGCGGGGGTCACTCAGCCCCAGGGCTGTGCTCTTCAAACGCTGCCTGCTGCAAGGGAGCAGCAAGGGAGCCCTTGGAGCTTTGCTAAAGGGAAGAATTGGCCTCGGAAATTTGATTCAGCAAATTCCAGGCCTGCGGGCAGAGGGAAAGGCTTTCCTGGAGCCAGGCACTAAGGGATTTTGCATGGGCAGGTGCCAGTGGTGCCGAGGGTGAGGGCAGAGCTCGCGGGCAGGTGCAGGAAGCCGCTGTTTGTCCTCCCCACCTCGGCCCAGCCCCATTTGCAGCGTCCCAGCTGCCAGCAGAGCCACGGGACTTTTCCAGCTTCCCCTGGCAGCCCGAGGCCCGCGGGGCAGAGCCGGGGCTGGCGCGGGGCTGCGGTACGAGCACCTGGGGGACAGGGGTGAGCTCGGCCGCGCCTGGGGAGGAGCGGCCTGGCGGTGCCCACTGAAGCCTCTCCACAGCACCCCAGCAGAACCGGGTGCTGTCACAAGGAGAACTTGTGTTTGTTTCCTGCAGCTCTCAAAAGCGGGAACCTGATTTTGTAAATGAGCACTCCAAGGTATCTTAGACTGAACAAAAACTTGTATTTTTCTTCTGTGAAGAGCTGTATCTCTTTGGGGAGGGGAGGGATTCTTACATTTTTAAATAAAGCCACATGAAATGAAAGCACAAGGGGCACAGCTTGAGCTTTTTCTGCTACCTCACAGCTGCGCACCTGCCTTAGGAAGAGGGGCCCCTTGCAGCCTCCCCTCGGCCCTGCAGCGAGGAGCAGGAGGGGAGCAGCAGGAAGAGCGGGGGCTGGAGAGGCACGACTGGCCCTGGGCCCTGGTTCACCTGCCAGGCTCTCCAAGTGTTCTGTGGGAAGCATCACTCCCTGAGTGCGCTGACGGCCGTGTGGGTGTTCCTGCGGATGAAATCCTCACAGCTGCAGTTTAAAACCCACTCCTCACACCTGAACTGGGCACCTGGAGGGGCAGGGACGCACCAGACAGGACCGCGGGCCCTGCAAACACGAGAGAGGCCGGAGTACACAGTAAAAGCCAGTATCTTTACTTTAGTGAATGCAGGATACAAATATTTTACAACAACCTCTAGCATTTTCTTAACCATTTGATAAAAAGTTCACTAGAATATTTATTGTATATTGAAGAAAAAACAACACATTCAGGGAAAAAAATTGAGATTAACTTATTTTTTTTCTTAAAAGATTCGTCTCAAGGATGGCAACAAAGTCCAGCTTGTGCCGCCAAACGGCTTATCAGCATTAAACCGTGAACAGCTTCTTGTGAACTGTTGACTACAAACATTTACCAAATACATAAATCTCTTTTAAAAAAGCCATTTTAAATATAGCAAAGCAGTGTTCTCTTGCACAGCAAAGTGAAGAAAGGTTCTACTAAGATTTAAATGTTTACATTGGTTAAGTCTTTCTTTCACATTCGGATTTAACTTCTGCCCAGGATCAATTGTTAGGAGTTGTTTTGTTCCTTATTTACTATGTATTTCTTGTGCGCACAGTAACTCGCGAGTTTCTGATGCATTAGTGTCCTTGGAGGGAAGGCAAGGCTAAAGCAGTTCTCTCTGACGAGTCCCTGACAACGTGGCGTTCTCAAAACTATCGTGAGAGCTCGAGGATGGAGGTGATTTGTCACAACAGAGATAAAAATCGTAAATCATTCAGACCTGACTGGGTTCAGCCCAGGATTGGATCCACTTGCACTTCAGTCAGCAGAGATAATTTTAAAAAGTTTTTTTTTTTTTCAACCTGTTGAAATATCTGTGCTATGTCATCTTTTATTTTTTTTATAAAACATTTTTACAATTTCTAAAAAAGTATGTTTCAAAGTGAGTTAGTCGTTATTAAAAACCAGGATTCCCATGTCCTCGGTGGCAGGAGGTGCTCCCCGAGACCCGAGGGCTGTGGAAGGACATTTCTGCTGGGGCCGGGGCAGCACAGGGCCACTCCCCGGCCCAGCTCTTTAGAACTGATTCTTTTTATTCTTTTTTTTTTTAATTCATTGGTGCAATTTCAATACAAACTCTAACCCTTGTGTAGCTTTGTCTTTAAGAAAACAGTAGTTAAGTACTGTTTAAAAACCTGCATAGAAATAAAGACTATTGAGATACAGTCAGCAAAGCCATCTGATAAGGCACACAAGAAAATAGACAGTAAATGTGAATGCAGAACTCCCACTCGGATGTACAGCAAAGTTCATACAGGTGCATAAATCATGGAACTCACACCACTGGTCAGAGCAGCAAAAGGTTCCAGGGAGCAGCAAGTGACTTGGGGCACCAGGGGCACCGCGGCCATCGGAACTCGCCCCGGCTGCCTCCAGGCTCCTGCCGGCGGGACCGACCCCGGGAAGGGGAGCAGATCCCCGGGAAGGGGAGCAGATCCCCGGGAAGGGCTGGGAGGGACCGGAGCCCCGGCGGGGAGTGACGCTGCCGGACAAACAGGGCCGGGGCTGGAGGCCGCAGGTGCCACACGGGGCAGCTGCTGCGCCCGCCTCACCCCTCCCTTACGGCAGCAAGGGGATTTCTGAACTGCGAGGAAAATAAAAAAAAGCCCGAGCCAAACTGTAATAAATCCCGGGGCGAACTCTGCAGAGTGTGGGCAGTGCCAGGGCCCCGCAGCGTCCAGCCAGAAGCAGCGGTGCCAGCCTGGAGGTGCCCGGGAGCACAGCTGGGATCGGGGCCCTGCATCACCACCACACCTCTCCCGGCCCTGTCCCGCGGCCCAGGGGCTCTGCACTCCTCTCTCTCTTTCCTGGAAGCAGCACATTTTTCCCAAACCACTTGCCAGCTCACAAAACCTTTTGTGCTCCTCTGATATGTGTCATTTCCCTATCATGAGAAATTAGGTCAAGTTTTTCCACTGGTTTTTTTTTTTCCTCCTCGGAAGAGGCAGCTTTAAAATGATGCCTTAAAATGTGTTGTAACAGATTTTTTATATTTATGCAGGATGAACTTAACACCGGATTTTTTTTTTTGCCACTTTGCTATTTATATACATATATATAAAATGTATAATGAAGCTTAACCATACAGCACAGAGATTACAATTGAACGGCACACATTCACCACCAGTGAGGGGGCCAACCCCTTTATACACCCTCTGAAAAATCTGGATAATAATATTAATAATAATTAAAATCCAAAGAAAGTACAGTATATTTAACAAAATAGTAAATATTAAACAGTGAATACTCTACTTAATAAGGACCTCGCCTTGTTTCAAGTTGGCGTCAATCCACAAAAATATACTTTTTAATCTGGTGACCGTACAATACATAGGTACTTACACCAAAGGTGATAATATATTTAGGATGCTATATACACAAAGAGTTTGGCTCAAATTTAAATTTACATATAAGTGTTCATGGCTTATTTTTCCCCCAAGGTTCCGCCTGCAAGTTTTTCCTTTTCATCTTTGAAAGCAAAAACTAGAAAGTCAAAATAAGATAAAACTATACTCTACAAAAAAGCTACAACATACAGCTTTGGCTTATATAAATAATTCATAGCAGAATGTGTTCAAAAGTACTGTATATAACTTTATATATAGTCTTCAATTCATTAGGGTATTGTTTTCTTTAATATAAAATATACATGAGCTAAAATCCGTTTCTATATTTTTCAAAGGTATGAACGTAAAAACAAATTTGTCAAACATATTCCAATTATAACTTAATATATTAATTTTATTTTGTTAATGTTCTATTTTCTAGGCTAATATTTTCTGAATATTTCATGCGAGTTCTCTATGTCTCTCTTTCACTCATTAAAAAAATCACTTCTTTGACCCAATACACCATTTTTTTTTTTTTTTTGCACGTGCAAAACAGGGTTTTTGTTTTTTTTTTTTTATTTCTTATAGCATCAGCCCTTCTCCATGCACCCTCTGCAATAGAGACCCATGCCAGGTTGGGTAATAGAAAGGTCAGTTTATGTACAGTATTGCTTTCTTCTTCCTGCTTTTCTACTGCTCTGCTGCTACAAAGCAATTATTTCTTAACTACGAGTAACCATAGAGCTGACTACACACAGGGACGGTACTACAGGCGAGCCCTCGCTCGGCTGGGTGCGGAGGAGGAGGAGACACTGCGGGGATGCCGCTCTGCCGGCCGGGCGGGGTTACACACAGTCCAGGTGAGTGCCGGACCAGAGCTCAAACCTACGGGATTGTTCTGTTACGTTTTACCAAGGGACATCTGCAGCTATACAAGAGTTTGTCGTAAGTGCCTGATGATTGGTGTATGCTACACACACTAGCACATATATATGCATGTGGAGATATATATATGCACGTATGTATATACATATAAATATACTTATTCATGTCCTTATTTATAAATTTAGATATGTCAGGACAGTTCATTTTGAGAACACAAAGCTCAAGGGGCGACACCGCGGGTTTATGTCACCCACGTGTCCATCCTCATTCGTTTTACCGAGGGGCTCTCTCGATCTTCTGCGGCGGGCGGCCGGCCCAGCACCACGGGCGAGTGGAAGTCGCTGCGCGGATCCTCGCGGTCGCTGCCGTCGTAGGAGCTGCTGGAGCTGCTCAGGCTGTCGACCGGGGAGCGCCCCAGCTCCTGGCGCGACGGCGGCGGCGGCGGCGGCTGCGGCTGCGGCTGCTGCGGCGGGAACCCGGACGGGGTGACGCGGTCCCGGGGAGGGGAGATCGGTTCCGATTTGATGTTGATGTTTTGGTTGGTGTTGATGGACAGATTTGAACCCTGAGATAGCTGGCTGCCAGTGCTGCGGAGAGAAAACCGAAAGGCGCAAGTAAGAAAACCGAGCGACAATTCCTGTGTCTGCCATGGTGAGGCCTTGGGGCTCAGCACACAAATAAAAGCTGGGAAGAGCAAAGGTGAAGAAAGCATTAATTAAAGGTCTGAGCTGCATTTACAGAAATGCACAACAAACAGGTATTTCCTACTGCCAAACACTGCAGTCACCACACAGGTGCCTCCTCGGTGAGAGGCTGAGCCTGCAGGGACTCGGCTCCTGAGCTGGAGGAGGCTGAAGGGACAAACGCCCCCCAGGAGGACGTTCTGCAGCACAGGGCAGAGGGTGGAACGCGCTGGGCACTCCCCGGGGCAGCTGAGACACAGGCAGAGGCAGAACCCCCCAGGGCTCCAGCCCGGTACTTACACAAGAGAGCTGAGGGCCGCGGGACCCAGGTGGTGCTGCTGCCAGGCAGACACCTGCCCCAAGGACAGCATTCCCGGGGAGTTGAATCCCTGCAGGGCAGACAGGTCTGCGCTAGTCAAGGAGTAATCTGAGAGGGAAAACAAACAAACAACAAAGTAATGCACAGGGGTTATACATACAACATACAGAAATAAACACAAAGACAAAGGCTTTCTGCCCAAAACAAATAACGGCAGCTGATCCAAAGGAATCCAGACGTGAAAACTGAAGTCTGGGAGCAATCCTGCCAGCCTCACGGGGAGCTTAACAGTACAGAGGCCTCCAAATGAGAATGTGTTTTTACATTCTGCTTTCAGTTCCTCGTCACGGTGCTGTCGTGGAGCTTCTTCCCAACCCACAGGTACAACACATTAATGCATTGTACGTACAGCCGTGTGCACCTCACAGACTTCACATTCTGGAAGAGTTTTGCCTACATGGACTTTTAAAAATGAAACAGAAAGGGAGGAATCCACGTGAATCACGAGGCAGGGATGGTGGATCTTGCCCTGAATTCCCTGCAGACACCTGGGCCATGGCTCAGTTCTGGGTGGCAGCTCCTCAGACAAGACACAGGTACCATGAGGGTGGCTCACGATGCCACAGTGCTCCTGGTCCTGCAACCTCCATCCAAACCCTGCCCATGAACAGCACTGGCTTCTTAGGCTGCCTTTTCTTCTTGTTTCATTTCTCCAACTCTGAAAACCCTCACACGTATTTCTGCATGGCTTCAGAAAGATTTGTCCCAAGATAACTGACCCAAAAAGCCCCTTTTGAAAGACTAAAACTGAATGTAAAAAATTTTAAAAAAAAGAAATAAAAACTGTGCAGCCCCTCCAGTGACCGAGACATGCACTGAGCCTTCAAAGCAGCCAGGCCAAGTGCCCAGTGCAGCCCATGCAAGCCCTGGAGATGGATGTGCTGGGCCGATGGGATTGTCAGGGCAGACCTGAAGGAAACACTGACAGGAATTCTGCTCCCATGTAATTTTTTTTCCATTGCAATTACAGCTTTTATGACCATGGACAATTAACTTCTGATACTTCAGGCAGATCCTGTCTGGTGACAGGGCTTTGAGGAGGTCTTTTTCTAAGGAGTACAGATGTCACTACATAATTAGCTGCGTTATTAATTCCCTAAACAATCACGTATCTGCTGGCAGTGACAGGAGCACACCCTGCCGCACGAGTGACCTGATGTGAGATGAAGTCGTGCACACAGGAGCATCTTCTGCAGCACAGAAACCATGGCTGCTGTGAGCCCCGCACGCAGCCCTGGGAAGTTTGTGCCTTTGCTGAACAACCGACCTGAAGCCAGGAATTTATTTATGGCTTGGTGTGCTCTGCTCGGGTGCCAATTACTAATTAACTGATTGCTGGGGTTTTAATATTTTTTTAAATGCCTGGACCGTTTCAGAACCACTAACTCAGTTGGTCCTGGCCCTTCCTCCAGCAATCTGCAGAATACCAAAACAGATTATATAAAATAGGATATTTGTGGAAAACTGATATCCAACATTTTAATTAAGGATCCAAGAGCTGAAGCAATCCCTTCCAGCCCTGAAAAAAACAACCCCTATCAATCCAGAAAAACAATTAAGGTATTTAAATTTTATCTTAGTCCTTGAATTGCAAAACTGAAATTGTGCTGTAAGTGGTGACTGCCCTGAGAATCCCCAGGCGACAATTTGGTTTCAACATCAAATTTCTTCCTGCAAATCCCCTGAAAGGTTCAATCTAATAGAAATGATTCTGAAGTGTGTGAAAACCACTAAAGGCTAAAAGCTTTGCACACACTATTTGCATTATCAAAGGAAATGGGCTGGAGTTTAAAATCACACCCCAGCGACAGCAGCACTTGTCCGCTGCCTAAGACACCGGTTCCCTTGGCTTTGCTGCTTCCTGAGACTCCCACTGCAGCTCCTCGCAGCTTTCGGACCTCTGGGGCAAGTGTCCAACCAGGGGCTGCAGGCCCAGCTGCGCCACCTCTGGGGCAAGTGTCCAACCAGGGGCTGCAGGCCCTGCTCACTGACACTTCAACTCATCCCCCACAGCCAGACACTGCTCTGCTGCCCACAACACTGCTCTGCAGCCCAACTTCCGCTGCTCTGCAGCCCAACTTCCACTGCTCTGCAGCCCAATTTCCACTGCTCTGCAGCCCAACTTCCGCTGCTCTGCAGCCCAAATTCCACTGCTCTGCAGCCCAACTTCCGCTGCTCTGCAGCCCAATTTCCACTGCTCCTGCAGCCCAATTTCCACTGCTCCTGCAGCCCAATTTCCACTGCTCCTGCAGCCCAACT